>MJUU01029291.1:150445-184525 GCA_002080025.1 Modiolus philippinarum | reverse complement strand
AACCTTACTATCACTTCAAAACTTTTGCAGCAATGTTACATATTTCATAAATTGGTTATTTGTTCTCTGTCAGTTTTAAATATCTTTGAGTTTATGGTCTTCCAAACGTTTAGATTCTATCTGCACTGACGAGACATAAGTTGTCGAAACGCGCATATGCAGAAAGTAAATTCACAGTAACCTCGGTATTTAGTTATTTGTTAAATACATTTAAAAAGTTTTATCGAAGATATGAACATCTGATATCTAAATTTAATATTATCGCAAACAGCTTATTACTTATGGCATTTCCCATCCTCAGTTTTATGGAAATGTTGTTAAAAAATGCCAGAAACTGATTGAACATCCAGATCATCAGAAAAACTGGGACGTGACTTACATTCTTTACGCAATAGGGGATTTCGACAGGATATTCTGCACGTGTCCGTTAAATTACCTTTGGGATCCAGTGACCTGAGAATTTTACACACATACTGGCCTCTCACGGATACTGCCGATGTCTACTGATTACATGATGATTCTTTACAAAACCCATTGGGAGTTTTGAATTTGATTTTTCTTCACTAGTGCGACAGTGTTTTACCAGCAGACTAGGCTCCTTGAGCTAGCCGGCAGTTTAGACCCATCTTTCAAAATTACGTTTTGTTTCCCCATTTTTCTTTTCAATATTGTGGTCATGAAGTTAGTAGTCTACCTGTATGGGTTTTATTCGTATGTTTATTATACTATAGGGAAACGGGACACAGAAAGGGGAGGTTTGGGTACCCATAAACCGGTTTAACCCTACTGCTGGCCTTTGCTAGTGCCGGTACCAAGTCCAGCTGTCCCGAGTTCCTATCGTTGTTTACGTTTGTCATTTGTATTTTTATTGTGGTTTTTTTTGTGTGTGTTCAGTTCCTTTTCACTTTGTGGGATGTGGCTATGTTTTTCGGCCATTGTAGGTGTTTCCTGTTATCTTTTTTATACTATTGTACTATTATACTATTGTTTTTATTATACATGATACACGACTTAATCCTATTATACATTTTAATAATAATAGTGTACATTTTACCATTTATTTTACTTAATAACAATTTGTTCCACAAAGCTACTCTCCAAACAGTATCAAAGGCCTTCTCAAAATCTATGAAGGCACAATACATTTGCATTTTTTTCTTCTTTTTCTAGAATTTCAAACTAGAGGCTCACACACTGAGCCTGTATCGCTCACCTGACAAAATGCTGAAGCAGGGTTTCCGATGTTCTGCATGGTGGCCATGTTTTTTATGCGAATTCGAATTTCCCATAGGGCCAAAATAAACTATGTTCTGTGCTGGCGGCCATGTTTTTAATTGGATCCAAACGAAATGAGCAATCTTCGTTGAGGACCTTCAATTCATCATTCCTGTAAAGTTTGGTTGAATTTGCTTCAGCGGTTTCAGAGCAGAAGAAGAAAATGTGAATTTTCCCATTGGGTCCAATTTTAAACCTTAGTTCTGCGGTGGGGGCCATGTTTTTTATCGGATCGAAACGAAATGAGCAATCTTTGTGAAGGACCTTCCATATATCATTCCTGTAAAGTTTGGTTGAATTTGCTTCAGTGGTTTCAGAGGAGAGATGAAAATGTGATTTTCCCATAGGGCCAATGTTAAACTATCTTCCGTGCTGGTGGCCATTTTTTTTTATCTGATCAGAACGAAATGTGCAATCATTGTTTAGGACCTTAAATACATCATTCCTGTAAAGTTTGGTTGAATTTGCTTCAGTGGTTTCAGAGGAGAACATGAAAATGTGATTTTTCCCATAGGGTAAAATGTTAAACCATGTTCCTTGCTGGCGGCCATGCTTTCTGTTGGATCAGAATCAAATGAGCAATCATCGTCAAGGACTTTCCATACATCATTCCTGTTAAGTTTGGTTGAATATGCTTCAGCCGTTTCAGATCAGAAGATGAAAATGTGATTTTTCCCATAGGGTCCAATGTTAAACCTAAGTTCAGCTCTGGCGGCCATGTTTTTTGTCGGATCGGAACAAAATGAGCAATCATTGTAAAGGACCTTCCGTACATCATTCCTGTAAAGTTTGGTTGAATTCGCTTCAGCTGTTGCAGATCAGAAGATGAAAATGTGATTTTCCCATAGGGTCCAATGTTAAACCTAAGTTACACGCGGGCGGCCATGTTTTTTGTCAGATCAGAATGAAATGAGCAATCTTTGTAAAGCACCTTCAATACATCATTCCTGTAAAGTTTTGTTGAATTTTCTTCAGTAGTTCCAGAGGAGAAGATGAAAATGTAAAAAGTTTAACGGACGGAATTATACCAGTGTCAAAAATTAAATTGAACAGTTTTTCGTATAGATCTATATATGAATTGATTACTAGTGGATTTTATATATTCATTAATAAGTCTATCATCACCGGACGCTTTATTGTTCTTTAATTTTCGTAATTCTTTCATTATAACTTTTATTTTTGTTTTAAATGAAGTGTAGGGAATCTTTGTAGAATTTTAGTTTTGTCTTCGTCAGTGGTGTTTGTGGTACAAAAGCTTTTCAAAATTTTACCTTGGCACTGTTTGAGGTTTAGAGAAGCTACATGTACCATGGTTCTCAATTGGTTTTGTCTCAGGGTTAGAAAATGACAATAACCAACCAGTTACCTTACAGATCTTCCACAACATATGCCTCGATGACCAGGTGACGGGTGCTGTATACAGAGGACATACATACCCTTCGAAAGAACCTGATGTCACTCTGTTTTTTTTTAGAGTTCACACTGTTATTGTTTTAGTTTTTTGTGTTGTATATGTAATTTTTGTATGTTTTGTGGGGATGTAGTGTCTTTGGTCTTCCGTTTTCTGGTGCTCTTGCTTTTGTCTTGTCTATGGACTTTGATTTGTGTAATCTCGTGCTTTGTTCCTTCGGTATTCTACAGCCGTTGTATTTTTGCTTGAATATCATATCAATATTCATCATTACTGCTTGAAATAAAGCAGTCATACTGTGCTTTGACCCTTTCTTCAGAAATTGCAATTACTCTCTGTTTAGTTTTCTACATAATCACAGAAATTCAAAAAATCCTGAGCGTTCTTTGTATTTGTAGGAAAACTTTGGTTCAGAGAACTCAAGATTAATACATGAAAACCATGTTACTCTGGGCAAAACCAGATTTCTCTGACGAAAAACCACATTTGCTTAAGGAATATTTGGTTAAGCTTTAAAAATATATTGGATCCAGAGCTTGTATGTATTTGTTAGCAAAAAAACTCATATTTGCTGTCGGAAACTAGAGCTGAGTCTAGGAAACATTGTTTTCCTGACAGTTAAATCTGGTTTTACTGAGGTTTCTTTTAAGTTTTGTGGATTTCTTTGCCATATGTATCTTTAATATAAAACATTAAGACAGGAGTTTGTCTTTTAATGCAGTGTGGAGTTGGAAAACAATTCCCCGTGTTTGAGATGTATGCTTTTTATTTTTCTTGGATATGGTGTACTTGTACATGAGATTATATCTCATGTTAATGAAGAAAAGATAACAGGAAACACCCACAATGAACATTACAATCACACGTCACAATCAACCAGGGAACCGCACAAGAAAAACAATAAAATGACAAAAGACAAACATAGATAAAGATAGGAACTCGGGATAGCCGGACTTGGGACCGGCATTATCAACAGCCAGCGGTAGGGTTAAACCGGTTTATGGGTATCCAAACCTCCCCTTTCTCTATCCCGATTCCCTATAGTATAACAAACATACAAATAAAACTCAATACAGGTAGACCACTAACTCTAAGACCACAATCTTGAAAAGTAAAGAATAGACAAAACGTTATTTAGAAAGATGGTTCGAGGAGTGCTCGCCGCTAAACTGCCGGCTAGCTCAAGGAGCCTAGTCTGCTGGTAAAACACTGTCGCACTACGGAATAATAATCAAATTCAAAACTTCCCGAAAGGTTTGGTAAAGAATCATCATGGATTTTAGTAGACATCGGCATTATCAGTGGCAGTATCAGTGAGAGGCCAGTATAATTGTAAAATCTTCAGGTCATTGGATACCAAAGTCAATTTAACGGAACCATGAAGAATATCCGGTCAATATCCCCTATTACGTAAAGAATGTAGGTAACGTCCCAGTTTTTCTAGATTTTTTTGGCATTTTGTGACATTTTTAACAACATTTCCGTAAAAACGGGGGTGAGAAATGCCTTTGGTAATAAATTGTTTCCGAGTCGTATTATATTTAGATACCAAATGTTCATATCTTCTATAAAACTTCTTAAATGTGTTTATCAATCTATGAAATCTGTAACCTTGTTGTAAGTTTATTTTGGATGTGATAGTAAGGTTACGTTCATTAAAGGCGTCAAGAGTAGATCAGACGCGTGCGAATCGTAGTAGTTGAAAGAAATTAGTAGAAGAGAAATCAAAATCATCCCTTTTATGTGTACACTTAATTTATAACTATTTTCTAAGTTTATGTAGATTCTTAAACCTAAGGTTTGACTCCATCCATTGTAGTGTTGTCCTTAGCTATTTTTGATATTACTGATTATTATTTCGTTTGGTGTTTTGCATTTTAAACATTGAAATTTTGGATTTTCTATGTTTGGGTTATACTGCTGCTGGTGAGAAATTAATTTCCGAAATGGCCATACAGCTCATTAAAATTATTTGCATTTGGAGTTAACATATGTGTTATGGTCTCATGTTCATTTACTCCATATCCTTCATAAAATATTTAATGCAGGAGTTTGTCTTTATATTGCAGTGTGGAGTAGGTAAAATAAGATGAATGCTCTTTGTTTTTCTTAGATATGGTGTACTTGTACATGAGATGATATCTCATGTGTACACTATATTTATAACTTTTTTCTAAATTTATGTAAATTCTCAAACCTAAGGTTTAACTCCCTCCATCGTGGTTTTGTCCTTAGCTATATATATGATATTACTGATTATTCGGAGTTCGTTTGGTGTATTGCATTTTAAACATAGAAATTGGGGAATCCTTATGTTTGGGTTCTAGTGCTGCTGATGAGGAACTTATTTCCGAAATGGCCATACAGCTCATTAAAATTAATTGCAGTTAAAGTAATTGCAGTTGAAGTAAACATATGTGCTATGGTCTCATGTTCATTTAGTCCATATCCTTTCATAAAATATCTAGATTCATTTTCATTAATATATATTTAGTATTCTATCTTGCATCTTAGTGAATTTTGCATTAGGGGATTTTTTCTAATGAGGGAATTCCAGTATAGGAATATACTTATTAATATTCTGCTCTGAAAAATATGATTTTTCGAAATACAATCTGCTTTGAAGAACTGTTTTGTGTAATTTAAATATTATATAAAAAGAGTAATAGAAATATGTTGTAATTCATATTTATTTCATCTGTCTTATTTTCTCTACATTCTACAAATAAAAACAATATTTACACTAACAGTGTTTATATATTAATACATGGAACATATTTTCAAATTTGTAACTCTGTGCATATCCCTTCGCCATTACATTCAGTAAGCTTTGATACTGCTGACAAGCCCTCACGGACATATGCAATTATCCATTTGCTTCTTGCATCTATAAATCATTCTCTTCGTGATGAAAACCGACCTCACCTTTAACAGCTCAACTCTCCATTTCCTCTATTCAACTTTTTTCCTTAAAGTTTTGGTTTTTACAAAATTTTGAAAACTTCAAATAATTAATTAAAGCACATTTGTTCATTCTATAATTAACTATAACAGAAAAGTGTACGAGACAGGGGCAAGAATTAGGATGTCTCTGAAAAGGCTTTGTAAGTGTGATTACCATTTTCTTGCAAACCTACATGTGTTTGATATTTTATCACCAAGGTGCTCCTCGTTACATTGGACATCATTTTTTCATTACAAGGCGTAATTACAGATTTACGGAACCGTATTGATGTCACATAAGAAAAAAAATCTCGTAATTACGAGATAATATCTCATTAAAAATGAAATAATATCTCATCAATATGAGATAATTATTTCATAATTTTGAGATATTATTTCATCTGAATGAGATAATAACGCATAACTATGAGAAATTATTTCATAAGTATGAGGAATTATCTCAAAACAATGAGATAAATATCTCAGAATAATGACATGTTATTTCATAATTATGAGATTTCATTAAAAAGAAATAATATTTCATACCTATGAGATACTATTTCATCCGAATGAAATAAATTCTAATAATTATGAGATAATATCTCATTCAGATGAAAGAGTATCTCATAGTTATGAAATGACATCTCATAATTATGAGACCTCTATCTCATAATTTTGAAATAATATCTCATTATTATGAGATAATGTCTCATTCAGATGAAATAATATTTCATAATTGTGAGATAATATCTCATTATTATGAGATATTTATAGTTGTCATAACGAGAAAGAATTGTATATCGATGGATGTCAACTAGAGTAATGTAATTTAAAAAAATAATAAACGAGCCTTTGGCGAGCTGATTATATTTGAAATTACATAACGAGAGTTGAAATACAGCGATATACAATTCTTTCGAGTTGTTAAAACTATTTTCTCATGATTTTCATAAATAAATGCAGTGAATATTTATTGCCGATCTGCTGTTTTTGTTTCAAATGAGAACACCGTTGATAGGTAACGTTTATCACGACCAACGAGATTTCAAAGTTGTCCAATAGAAACACCGAAAAAGCAATAGCACATCACGCATGATGTGTTATTACTTGGAACTCGACCAAAGAAATTTCTGTAAAGGCGATTCAACAAGTTCATATCTAACTCCAGCTTTAAAGTCTCGTAGTGTACCACAAATAACTGTCCGTGCAAGGAATAGATAATAATCTATAAACACTGAGTAATTTATATAACAAACAATAACTTTGCTTAGTGGTGTGCCTTTATTCATTCAGTGGAATTGAAGCTCTGAAAAATAGCTTCATATCGTTTGTTTACAAAAGGAAGATGTGTAATTTTTTTATTTGTTTTCATAATATTCGAGAGCAGGATTTTTAATGGTCATTGTAAATAGTGGCTTCATTTATTTACACCACACATTTTCTTCAATTTTGGTTATCAATAGCATTACACCCATACATGTACGCTATATATTATCTCTGTTCTGCTGGTAATGTCGACCAAACTGTACCGGACAACAAACCCAAGATTTCGGTTTCATAGTTAAGCACTATAGGTTCGGTAAAAATTTGTTTGTTTGTTTTGTTTTGTTTTTATTTTGATGATTTATTTTTTTCTTTTTGAAATGCTCATATTTCGCATGCATTTCCTCATTCGGTTGTCACACCGCTCCTAAACATTAAGTCAAGTTAAAAATTGCTTTTGTGTATAGGTTATTTGCACTTTGTATTCAGAAAATTAAATAATAGAGATGAAGGAGTACCTGCCAAATTGACTCCATTATAACCACAAAAACATTGATACAGGAACCTGATAATATGATGGAACAAAAACAAAAACAAAAAAAACACACACACACAATAAAGATTGATATTTCGAATGACACCTACATGACATATATACTAGTATGCAATCATGTTATACTTGTTAGTCCGATATTTACTCAATTAAGCAGTATATGTTCAAAGAGGTGAAATAGAGGTCGTGATGGTTGTTCCAATGTTTTAGATACCTTCGTGATAATCTGACGGTTCATAAAACAATGGTTTAGTTTATCTCTCTGGCACGGCACAGCACACGTAGGCTAAATTTAGTAACTGTTATGAATAACAAGACATATAAACAACTAAAATACTGATCGAACAGCAGTGTTAGAACAGATAAAAAAATCTCATGATTAAAAAAACACTTACAGATATACTTATACCGAGCTTTAAATCCCATCTTTGAATTTGCAGAAAAAGATTTAAAGATGAGGAGCATGTATCTTCCTGATGACCTAAATACACTTAAAGGTCTGCTGGAACAACAAAACCTGTTTAAAATATGACAATATTGATAAAATACACCGGCAAACGATGCAAAAATAAGGAAAGGGTGAATTCCAAAATCAATGAATGACAATATTGATTAAAAAGAGAAATAAAGTTGAAAAACTGTGGTTGCCAAACACCAAACGAATAAATTAATCATTAATGAAACAGATGTATGCTCTTTATTCTTCTTAGATATTGTGTACTTGTGCATAAGATTATATCTCATGTGCATACTTTGTTTATAACTATTATCTAAATTTATGTAAATTCTTAAACCTTAAACTTAACTCCTTCAATGGTAGTTTTGTCCTTAGCTATATTTGATATTTCTGATTATTCGGATTCGTTTGGCTTTATACATTTTAAACATTTTTTTTTCAAATTGTGGATTTCCTATGTTTGGGTTCAGTGCTGCTGATGATGAATTAATTTCCGAAATGGCCATACAGCTTATTTAAATTTTTGCAATTGAAGTAAACATATGTGTTATGGTCTCATGTTCATTTACTCCATATCCTTTCGTAAAACATTCGGCAATTAATGCCTTATCAACTACACTAGAATCTACAAGCATATATGTTATCAAAACTAGTGAAAACGGATGGGTAAGATTTCAAAGTATAATATAATGTATTTAACCTGCAATGGTGGTATTTACTAGACGAATATGACCCTACAAATATTTTTTTTCGTATTCGTAGGGTAGACTGGTAGCCGGTCCGCGATTTTGAACGAAGAAAAGACAGGCGACTGAAAACCTCAAACACTTTGACGTCACAGGGTAAATTCTCCTGTGACATCAGGGATTATACCAAAATGGCCGAAGTTGTTTACTGTATTCCTGGTCCCGCTTCACAAAGAAAAAGCATTTTCAAACTGGTTTAAATGAATGCAGGATAAAAAAATATACATACATTGTCGGAAATATAAAATTTATTTGTACTCGATGCGAAACAGGCGAGAAATGCTCGGTAAACCTCGTATTTCTACCTGTTTCTAAAGCTCGTCAAATAGATTTTATATTTTCCGACAATGAACATATATTGTATATATATTCTGCCACAATTTTTTTTTGCCTCTTCTTTTCTATGGATCAAATTTATTTACTAGTAATATCACATTGTCGTAACTTCAAAATAGAAAATCTGAGAATTATTTGTTCAAATGAACAAAACTGTTGAAAGAGTTCCTAAAGCATCAACGGTTAGCACTCCCTAAGGTGTGATATTTTTAAACCGTTTTTACAGTATTGCTATTTTTATTGTGTAGGCACCAAGTGCGGCTGTCCAAAGTTCCTATTTTTTATGTTTGTCGTTTATCTTTCATTTGTATGGATTTTTTGTGCACTTCCCCATTGGATTGTTCCTGTGATTTTTTTCAGTCTTAGGCATTGTTTCTTGTTATCTGTTTTTATTTAATTAAAGTGTTACTCGATTAATAGAAAAAAAAGGGGAAACGGGGAATGTGTCAAAGAGACAACGACCCAAAGGGGAGTTACAACAACTCAAAGCCACCATAAGGTCTTCAATGAACGGTGAGGAAACCCTACACCCAACGGCAGGTCGGAGTCCGCCCCTAAATAAAGAGTAATCAAGTCCAGCGAAATAATATGAGTTAATATTGTTTAGTGCAGTATATATACATCAGCAGGAATGCGTACCTTTTGAGTATCTGAGATCATGACATAAATACATGTATGAACTTTCTTGGATAGTAAACACAAAAAAATGCTTCTATTAACGGTATGTTCCGTGATTTTGACCAATTTGGTGGAGTCAACACAGATATTTTAATTGTATCGTATACATTTACTTCAGGTAGAGTCATTTTTCACCGCCTATTTCAAATATGTGCAAGGCAAGATGGACAATAATATTCAAATCAGCATTAAGTTTTAAGGATGTAGTAAGGTGAAGTTTTTGCAATTTGTAAAAGTCATTCGGATTTCTCTGATTTTATCCAGTATTACTATGTAAAATATTTTGCCCCATTACACCAAATTTTCTAGTCATCAAAGTCTTCGGAAGCTCATTTTGTGTCAGCAAGCAAGATTTTATTAGACTCTAGATTTTCCTTCCGTGTGAAACAAATCAATATTGTGTCCATGCTATACTAAGGTAAAAGTCCAAGAGAGCCTTTCCCGCCATTTTTTATAATGTGAAATATCTTGAAAACAAGACCCACAACCTATCGATATTTTTAGCTCACTTTATTCCTTTAATAATGCTCTTTCCATTTAGGGTATCAATTTAAAATTGTAGATTTTATAAAATTTCACCTTACTACATCCTTAAACGCCGTGGCGTAGATTCAAAATGCTGTAATGTCTCGGCTCAAAGATTTGAATTCCAGTGAAAGTGGAAATGTTCACGCCCAACAACAAAAAATACGGGACTTTCGAGATAGGAACTCCCGTGTAATTGAAGGCGGAAATGATCGCCTTGGATACCCAGTAAGTTCGCAGCAATACTGGATCTCTAAACTTATTGAAATTAATATATACCACATAAAAACCAACTATTTATGAAATTGAAGTGCATTTTAAATTTTTCCTCTATATGACAATTCTTTAACTAAATTTTAATTGACAAAATAAAATTAACCTGAAGCGCCATAAATCGATTAAACACCCTTAGCTCAACGGTGTTCATTAATTAGTGTTTCCCTCTCAATGCATTAATGGATTGATTTTTTACATAAACAAATAGATTTGTTATCGGAGTGAACATGATTCAAAAGTCCCGTATTGCAGAAACACAAATTACAAAAATCGCGATGACACTTTATGGCGTACATAAATTCAAACGTAAAGGTAATGAGGAACAATTCAAACACAATAATAAAGTTTGAAACAAAATTAAAGAAGCTGACAACATAATGGAAGTGCAGAATCCATTATTGCTGGAAATTTCAAACGCCAAAGAAAAGATTGCTGAAGGTATGACGCTACCTAACAACAGACAAAAAAGATAATAGTAAAAACCTGTATTGGCCGAAAATTACAATAACAGGTCACAATCCACAATGGAACTGAAACAATAAAATACAACAAAAAGACAAAAGACAAACATGAACAACGATAGGAACTTAGGATATCGTCATTTGGTACGCGAAATGCTTCAGTTGTGGTGTAAAGGGTCATTGGAAGCATGACTGTCCTATAAGTAATTTACGTAGTATTAGATCTAAGTCTAATTTCATTATTCAAACGGATGAGGCATGGTTAATATGCACTGCAAAGATAAGTCAAATAACAAAGACCATTATAGTTATTTTGTATGTCGATTATTTATTAAATAGAGTGAACAATGTTAAATGTGAAGAGGTCAGTCAGATGTTTCAATGTAATCTTTCGGATTTTGATTTCATTCTTGCCGAGAAAATTCAAAATGGAATCCAGTACAGATGAAAACTTGGTTAAGTTTAATATTGGATAATGTCAGGTCAGGATGATGTTACCCATCAACGTGACCTGAGAACACGTAGTCCCAATGTCGGAAAACAATCCACGATTTCAGAAAAAAATTCCCCTTCCTACTGTTGTTTCAATCAAAAGCACAAACAAACGTTAGATCAAGGTTGCTTTATTCCCTGTGGAATGAAAAATATTGTTGTTGCAGAAATGCTGATATAAACTACACTTTGGTAAGCCCAATAGCAAAATGAAGGTAAAATATTTGCAAATTAGCACTGTAAATAAAAAAGATACTTTATTTTCTAACATGAGGGCCATGCAAAAATCTATTATAAGATGAAACTTAAGACAATTAACCTCAGATTAAACTACCACAGGTCATTTGACAGAAATTGTCACCTCACATGAAATTTGAGTAACACTGGATACTCTTTCGACAATTTTTCTGCTGGTTTCCACCTAATTTGTCTTTTTGTCTCATGGACTTCGGCGTTTGACAACTCTATTCGGTAATTTTGTTATTACCCACCATTGCATTTTAACTTCTTTAGTGTTGTTTTTAACTTGGTGTCAGCTCGTCGTCGTCTGCAGGCTAATCGTTAGAATTGTCTTGCATTAATTTTATTTCATCACAAATTTATGAGCGATAAAGGCTGCGTTTGTGATCTCCAAATCTTTCCTTGATCGTATAAAGCGACAGATTTATTGCTGACATACGTCATTTACGGATTTAAAGTAAATACCATTAGAGACATTAGATGTATGATTTGTGTGTGATGATTCCACATGGAAGACTTGTAGACGTATGCACATGAGTATGTCGACCATTAAAGATCTAGCATTATTCCTACCTTGAACAGGTGTCCATGGAATTGTATCGAACTTGTATCAGCACACTGATTGCCTCACTTAAGAATCAAAAGTTTATGTAAATTGTGATTGGACTAGCAATGTACCGAAGAATTAGCAATATATTCCTACCTTGAACCAATGTCAAAGGAACGGTACCGAACTTCTACGTAATCAGTACATGGATTGTTACATTTTAGATCAAATGTATCTATAAATTGTAATTGGACTCGTTTCCTCATAGGAGCCTGCAAATGGATATTTATCAATGCTGTAAAATACAAATTCAAAGTTGTCTATAACGTTAGAATATTTTACAATGTACTTAATGCTTATAAAATTCTGTTAACAAATATTGCTATTAATTTTATTGTACTGTTATCCATACATCGACGAAAAAAATATCTAAGCTAAAGAGAAAGAAAGGAAATTTCTAAAGTCAAAAATTCAAGAATAAGTAAATTCAGATGTAACATAAAAATCGAGATGATATGACTAAAATCAAGCATGAAAACATGGAAAACTCAAATAAGTAACAATGCAACACGCAAGGGCACAAAGGCACCAGCAGTGTGAACGTTCATAACTCGAAGAAGGATATGCATGATCTGCTCAACTCGTAACAACCGTCACACTGCCAATGAGAAGTCGTTGTTAGTCAGTTCTGTAATTAAAATACTTAATTACCGAAGTTGCATAATAAACAGTAAATTTCGTTATGCTGTACACGTGTTTCAAGGAGTAACCTCTCATTAGCAGCATTAGAATCATATAATATGGACAGCAATAATCCAAAAGTAGTCAAAAAAGAAGTACTCATTACCAAAAGTATCGAGATAGAAGTCTAAAGTCAGTACTAAGGACATCCACCGAGTGCCATACACGGAATAACTCTGGATCTACTAAAAATGTCTGTTCTCATTTCCAATTAAGAAACATTGCCACAGTCTGTCAAATTATGTCTTCTGTAGCGATAGTTGCTACAGTGGTTAACATTACCTTGCTATATAAGTTTTTTAAGCAATAGTTTTCTCTGTTTCCAAACCGATGAACAAACTAAAAGTACGACAATACCGAATGACTTGTGAAATGTTGACGCCATAATCCGGAAATTTGAGAATATATATATACTACTGCTCAAAACGGGTAGGTCTCTACTGGAAAGTCGAAGTCATACCATTTGTACTCTGTCAATATTTGTTCATTTTTTATATATGATTTTTAAATAGTTTGTTTGTATATGCACTGACGAGCAACACGTCAACAAGAGCAAGGTCAGAAAACATCACGATATAAAAACACGAAAGAAAAAAAAACAACAAAAAAATTACAAACATAAATCAGCAGCAAGTGAACTACAGAGTTTATCAACCAGTGTTATAAGAAGAACAAAATAATTTGTGGATCACTCATGAAACTGCAAATGAAAAAAAAAATCCATACATGTTCGAGTAGCGTAGCAATTTACGATTTTCCCCTAATTTAAATACAGTGTCAATCATTATCAAAATATCTTATCAAACTTATATAAAAAATAGTTGTTTCCCGTTTGGTATAGTATAGTAAATCCCAAATAAGGCTTACTAAATTTTTAAAGATATATTTTGTGAAAATTGAACTATTAAAATTTGAAAATCGTCGTTTGTATTTCTATAACGCAGCATTCAGTAAAATTTGAACATAAATTATAGATAAAGTGTTATTGTAAGAAAGATAAATATTATGTACAAGTGCACCATACTGGCAGAAAAATAAGATTTAGTATTTTGATAAATAGAATTGATCAATAACTTTAACATAGCACAAAACAGACTTTCTTATTAGACTTAATTATCTCCGTGACTGCATTAATAAAGGCTTACAAAAAGTCCGTCGCACTGTGCCACAAAATCAATAAAAAGTCCTTCTATAGACATTTGTCTCTTGTAGAAAATTTTGAAGTTTCGGTCCGAGTTTTGATTCAAGATTTTTTTTCTTTAATTCTTTTAACTGTCTACGACTATCAAAAGTAATCGCTGTTGAGTTGCTACCGGACACTACCGCCATGGAAAGGGGAGATTTGACGTGCCATAAAACCGGTTTCACCCAGCATTTCTTTTGAAGAGCCTGTACCAAGTCATGAACATGGCGGTCGACAATTTTTCCGGTGCTTTCCACCTGCTTTGGCTCTTGACAATTCTGTTCGGTAATTTGTTATTGACCCTATAGTACAAGGTATATAATATATACATACAATAATTTTCCATGTACACGATGCTGGTGGTGAATACTGTGTTGTATTATAACCTGGAGATGTTAAGATCTTGGCATAGGAAGTTGCTCTTCGATGGCTATTCCCACAAGGAGCTAAAAAAGGTAGTAGAAAATGAAAGTTAAACAAGAAAAAGATGAATATATAAATGTACGTATGCCCCATGGGGAATTCAAGATGAAGAACAATTTGTTTACCATGTATTTGTAGACATTCTCTCATGTGCATTTACTCAATACCCCTTGACTGTGTATGTAAAACAATTAAAACAGAGCCAACCAAAATATAAAATAGACTTTCTGCATTACAACTCATAAACCTTGAATATACAAAATGACCATATATTTTAAGGTAAATGTGATACTTCTAACAAAAATTTTGATTTTACGGTACTTTGATTATGGAAATATTAAAACATTCACTTAAATAATATTTTTTCAACATAAGATAAATCTAAATCATAAAGACAGACCACATTGACAAAAAATTCTGCAACTTAACAAGTTCGTCTCCGAACGCAATAAAGACAACAACTTTATCAAAAATCTGTTTAAGCTATCATAGTTGAACAGAGCAGTGACAGTACCTACAGTGACAGTATCTACAGTCGATACAGTGACTATTTTGATAGAGCTCGGTTGCTTACAAATAGGCTACTTAAGCAAGGGTATGTTGCCCATAACTTGAGGTCATCACTACAAGAAGTTTTACGGTCGACATCACGATCTTGTGGACCGCTATGAGATATTTGTTTTCCAGATAACAACAGATCTTTCTCTTTGCCAATAAAGTTTGATTTTCCTCTACCGGATTTGACTTTACTACCGGAGTTGACATGCTCAACACGGCGGGTGTCTTATAAGAAGCAGGAGATGCTTACTCTACCGTTGCACCCATGGTTTTTATTTGGTCCGTGTTGTTTATTTTTGTATATGTGCGTGTCTTCATTTTCTTTTCTGTGCCGTGCTCATGTTATGTTTTCGTTTCTTCGTTTTTCCGACGTTGCCATTGTCCTTGGATTGTTCTTTTCAGACTGACGGTTCGGTTCTCACTTACTATATTCTCAAGGCAATCTTGTGAGAAATAGATGAAAATGGACTCACTTACAGAGATATCTGTACTGAGCTCGAAAGCCTTTCCCCTGTCTTCCAGAAAACGCCCTGAAGTTAATCAGCATAGCTTGTCCAGTAGATTTAAAAACATGTGAAGGCTTGCCACAACAAAATCTGCAAGTAACAATTAAAATTTTATTTTTTGCAATATCTAATTTACAAATTTGAGTTTTGATTTTTAAGAAATGTTTTATGCTTCAAATGTAAAAATGCCCTTTTCATGGCCAATATTTCATCCCACAGGTGCAAAAATGGATGTAGCATTCATTGTCTTAAAGATTATCTTCCACAATAACTGAGTTGATCCAAATCGATCGCTTTCAAACGTTGAATGTAACTTTATTTATTCCTTAATATCAATGTATCAATCATAACTGTCGAGTCATTATTTGGCGTTCAAATAGTTTATTTCAGTTTTACTTAAACCTGCTTTGCTCAAATTGGGATGTCGTACCTCTACTACGTTACCTCAGACCTAATGTGTTCAAGCTGAGATATCGAGCTGTGCCATGTCCACTTAGGTACCTTGCTTCGGACCTGCTTTGTTCATGCTCAGATGTCGTACTTACACATGTCCACTCGGGCACCATACCTCGTACCTGCTTTATTCAAGCTGAGATATGGTACTAAGACATGTCCACTTAGGTACCTTACCTCGGACCTGCTTTGCTCAAGCTGTGATATTGTACTTAGACATGTCCATTCAGGAACCTTCCCACGGACCTGCTTTGCTCGGGCTGAGTTATAGTACTACGATATGCCCATTAAGGTTCCTTACCTCGGACCTGCTTTGTTCAAGCTGGGATAACGTACGTCGATATGTCTGGTAACGTAACTTACTTCTGACTTGCTTTGATGAGGTTTAAAAATCGTACTTCGACATGTCTAATCGGGTTTCTTACCTTGGACCTGCTTTGCTCAAGTTGAGGTATCTTATTTCGACGTAGTCCATACAGGTACCATTACATGGAATGTTGAATTTATCTAGAAACTGAAACTGCACGCGTTTTCCAAGTGGTGCCTGTAAAAATATAAATGGATAACAAAGCAATGAACATCACAATATCCGTACTACTTTTTTATATTTATGTAGCATACATTTACCATCTGCATAATTTGCATATGAGGGAAAAACGTAGCTATAATAGGTATAAATAGATCCGACAGGATATTCCCCTATTCAACCTGAGGACACTGCCGGTCAGTACTGTAGACGTCCCCTAAAACTAATCCAGGTGCTGAGCACTAATTCAATAGCTTGCTTTTTTTCAACTCGTACTTATATTTCAGTCAATTATTGTTTATATATCCTTTTATTTGATACTTTTAGTATGGTTACAATAATGATCAAGGTCGCAGTGTCTGTCTAAATGAAAACAACAAACCCTTTCAGTAGTTTGTACTATCTAATGTTATATCAAAACAAGATCATAAAACAGTTTCTATTTACTTGAATTATCCACGAACATTTGTCAGCACTAGAATATCCACCATTGTCATATCCTGGAGATCTTAAATACTTTGTTTTTGATGTAGCCTCCAGACTGGATGTTCCACATGCTAAAATAAAATACAGATAAATATTTTGTTTTTATATTTATTTATTATTCTTTTGTCTTTTTGGTTTATTAAATACAGCCACAAACGAATACCAAAGCAAAAGACAGAAAAGGAGAAAATCTTAAAATAAAAAAAGCAAACACATTGTGTTATAAATATCACAGATTTGCACAACTAATATGTCAAAATACAAGCAATATTTCATTTGTCAAGGTTACAGTTTTGATGATTTGTGCCTCTCACTGAAAATTAAAACATCGAATCGAAAATATGCAATGAATATATCTTATGCACAAAAAAACCTTTATTTCAATGCGCATACATTCAATTATTTGACAACTATCGATTCGTGTTATATTGCAATTTTCTTTGGAACCGATTATATCTTTGATTGTTGTTTATTTCAAAGATTGTTCCCTTTTCCAAAAGATAGCATGAAACATGTACCATATCAACGCATCCAATGTCATTCAATACAAAGTTTACGATAAACTTGTCTAATGGTTTTGTTTGGGTTGTAAATTTTTACAAATTATTACTTTTACTTTGTTTTTCATTTGCAATTGCTATTGTAGAGTTTCTATCGGACACTACAACAATGGAAGTAGAGATTTGGTGCGGCATAAACCCGGTTAAACCAACTATTTTTTTAAATGCCTGCACTAAGTCAGGACCGTTGCAGTCCAACTGATTTGTCAATTTGATGGACTTTGGCTCTTGACAATTCTGTTCAGTAATTTTATTACCCCAACTTAATTTGAGCTGCCCAGTTTTATTGATATTTCATTTAAGTTTCTCACTCTTACCAAAATATATTTTCTTACCACGTCTTTTTTTTTTCTCAGTTTGCCGCGAATCTGCTCCCTTTTTCCGAACACTTTCTATAATATCTCCGTTTAAAAGCATTGTGACATATACATTTTTCGTTGTAATGAATAGATCATATCATAAACTATTAACTAACAAAAATATGTAAAAATCTCATGGATGTAAGGTTAATTACTATTAAACTAAAATTGCCTTTCTATATTTTTTCCGTGCATTCTACGTAAATAAAGGTGAAAATATGCTAAAAGGGAGCCAATTTTGATCTCAGTTCTAGAAAAAAAACAAGCATAGTGGCCCATACTTTTTATTATACATTTGAGGTTAGTAGGATTGGTTCTTAACTTGTGCCGACTTAAAGCAAAGTCTCATAAATGTCTACCTACCTCAAATACATATACACTCACGATTTGTAATTATTTATTTCGTTTCTTAGGTACAGCTTAAAACTTCAAAATATGTATTTGCCTACCTGGAGAAGATTCCGCTGGAAATTGACAAAACTGCCCACTCCATCCGTCGGGACATTTACATTCATTACATTTTTCAGGATTTCTATAACCATTATTTTCACATTTCGACCAGTCAAGTCCATCAGTACATTTTTCTGCGAATGTGCATGAGAGACTAGTTTGCTTTATAGCTATGTGTTAGTGCACTCAGTTTAGACAGATTCTATAGATTTTTATTTAGATTTCGAAGACTCAAGATTCAATTAGTAAAGACTTTAAAGAATAAGTTACATACTGGTACTGCAAATGAGAATTATTCATCATGAAGTTAGAAAAGAACTATATTTGTATGTTCGAAGTAAAGTAAACTTCATTCTATTATATTTGTGCTTATGCATTATATTTTATGAATACGAAGTTAATGTAAATAAAAAATGCATGGGTGTTCCACAGAAAACATGTGTCGCCTGCGCTATATATATTTAAGAATTCATGTGTTTGAAATAGAATTACTTATTCAATGTGGCACATCTACAAGTAAAACGATACTGTAAGATGTCCTTAAGGTAAGTGAGAACCGAACCGTCGGTCTAAAAATGAACGTTTCAAAGACATTGGCACCATTAGACAGACAATCACACAAAGATATTCCACATGCACGGAACAGAAAAGAAATGGGGAGACACACACACACTCATCGTGATCATGTGCTTCGGTAGAGTAAGTATTTCATTCTTCTTATTAGACCCCACCACGTTGAACATTCACCACACATAGGGGAGGGTTTGGATCCAAGAAAACGAGTTTATTAACCCCACCACAATTTTTGCGCCTGTCCCAAGTCAGGAATATGTTGGTCATTGGCTTGTCCTCGTTATCTTATAAAATTTTAGTTTCTTGATATTTGGGTTATTGGATGTGGTTTTTTCCATTGATTTATTCACTTTTTTACATTTTTGGGGCCATTTAGGGCTTGCTATATGGTGTGAGGTTCCTAACTGTGTTGAAGACTATACGGTGACCCCTACATGCTTTGTTTTGGGTCAGTTTAACCTGGATATGTGATGTTGTCGCCTTGACATTTACCCCATTTCCTTTCTTTTTCGTATGTCAAATCAAGCAGTAAAGCCAAATCCAATAATGGAAACAACAATCCTAAGTATTTAATGGGAAAAATATGTTGTCATCTGCGAAAAAGATATTCAATAGCCGTCCGCAAAATCGTGATGTCAACCTTTAAACTTCTGCAGTGCTGATTCTAAATATAAAGTTATCAACAAAAGACACCTTACATTGAATTTTGAAAATGTTTTTAATACTTATATATTCTGCCTCTTAATGTTTGTGTATTATGTATTCAACGCGAAAATCCATTTGTTTATTCCATTTTCACAACGAATTCAAAACGAATACGATTAAAATCCGAAATTTTCATTTTTCACCTGATTGTCGAGTTCTCCCTAAATTGATACTTGATTAAAATGACCATGTTGTCTCCTTGACATTTACCCCCATTTCCTTTCTTTTTCATATTCATGCCAATAACTAAGGTAATGTATCAGGTTAGCAATTTGCCATCTTAAAAAGTGGGAAATAATCACTTCTTTCGATGCCCTGCTCAATCCTAAATCAACGTGAACACGGACTTGGCACGTTCAAAGCACCGATGTCAATTTTTACCTTCACAAATCATTGTTATGTGAAAATAATAACAAACAAGACCTATGATTCATATAAAAAAACATGCTGACCAAATGATAAATGGTGTTGTAGCAGGTCCCGTGAGACATCGAACGTCAAACCGCAAAAACGTGTTGAGCATTTCCATGATCGTGAAATGAAAACGGAAATACCTGAGTAAAACCAGGTCATCATAGAAACATTTTTAAGGCAGTGTGAGTGTCAGAAATTTTGTAATTAGGATTAAAATGCTACCCTTTTGTTCTGAAAAACTTTGCTTATATAACATCATTAGCAAATAAAAAATTATGAAAATCCATGTAAGATTTTTTAGATATAAAACGTCAAAATTTTGGCGGGAAACAGTTCTCTCTAGAGTTTTTCTTCAAATCCCATTTGCTGCTTTAAGCATTATGAAAATATGAAAATACAATTGGAAGTTGATAAAATTTTGGACCTAGTATATTTTATAAATTTTAAAGTGACCAATGACCATGAATATATGATACATGTGCAAAACATTTAACCCTGTTTAAATGGATAAAACCCAAGGATATCGAATGCTTCTGAAATCTGACGCTCATACTCCCTTAAGTCAGTCCGTTCGAAAATACGACAATTTGGTAGATGCATGTTGTAGAAATACTCACTTTTTAGTTTAGATATTCAAACAGAAATTCCGGATAATGACCTTGACCATATATGGCTCAGGAATTACAAGACATTTAGGGCATAATGATACTTCTCAAGAACGAAAGGGTTGATTCTATATATGAGTTTTCGATCTTGCCAAAAAGTAAGATAAAAAATAAAATCTCATTTTTGATAAAATCTTAAAATCCGTTCATGGTTTCTTTTGTTGATTAGTATATATATCATATTTTATTTGCCTTCGTACACACAATGCCATAGATTTCTAATAGTAAACTTTTGCCCCACTTGTGTCACTTTAAGTCAGATTTTACAAAACAAATTAGATATATTGATAAAATGATTTTAAAAAATCGGATATGTTCACAAAGTTATCACTGTGATTTAAGGAATCACGCATGCAATAGAACATTAAAGTGTGATTATATGAACGCAACAATTAAGGCAAATTTCAATTTCCGTAAAAATGAACCCTAAGCAATCTGCAAACTGAAAATACGACTATAATAGCTTATTTTAGGTAACACATTTACTATTTAACAAAAACACCACAAACTTTAGCAAAGGGAATACTTGAAAAACATGTATATAGATACATGCCTTGAAACATTTATATCAAAAAAGTTCAGTCTTATTCTGTGTATATTTCAGAAAGAAGCAAAAGGACAATCTTTAAAGGAGAAATAATCAGGAACAAGTCTTGTTAATATGTCTAGCGAATCAAGATAAAAACAGTCTCAATGAAATAATTGCATGTCTTTCCATTTTATCTGACATTTTTAATTGGACTCAACAATTTCTGAAGTCGGTAATAAATAAAGTGTCTCTCCATCTTTAGTTTAAATGGGAAAACGAAAAGAATGGTCATATGATGGTTAAAAAATATTGAAAAACAAACTAGGTCTTGGTCTTTGATTTTATTGAAATTCATTTATCTATGAAAAACAACAATGGAAAAAAATACATTTTAAACATTTTTAAAATGCACAATAGCATAAACGTGGAATTAGTTAACAAATAAAGGGATACGCAGTAAATGTACATGGGATAAAATTTCTATAAATACATGGTAAGATAAAGCAAATGGAACAACACTTTCATTGTTGTTCTTCCTCTTGAAGTGACCATGATGCCTTCAACAAAGAGCAAACAAAACGTACCTAATAGTAAGTTCAAGTAAGTTCAAGACGGTCCCTAGCACCGGTCTGAGCGGAATTCACTAATTCATTTGCTAAATCTCAAACAACGCTACATGGACGCGGGATCGTCAACAAACATAACATATCGGGCAAAGTACTCTTACAAACACTGTCATTCGACAAAGGGACCAAAAACAACATATAAACGATCTCAGAGCACTCATCGAGTTAATTGTAAATTTGGAGATGTGGGCAATATATATATATACATGCCCAGAAAAATAGTTTATTTTTTACAAAACAAGAAAGCCAAATGCTGAATTTTGATAGTGCATTCATATGAGAAATTCTCACATGAACAAGTACATCATAACTGACAAAATGAAAAGAGCATTCACCTGAAGTACGGGGAATCTTTTACGGACTCCACACTGCATGAGAGTCAAACTCTACCGTAAATGAACAAATTAAGGCATATGGAGTAAATGTACATGGGACAAAGTCCCTATTAATACAGCTCATTTAATTTTTTGCAGCTGGAGCGAACATATGTGTTATGGTCGTATGTTCATTTACTCCATATCCTTTCGTAAAATGGTAAGATAAAGCAAATGGAATAATGCTTGGAATTAAAAATTCTTGTCTCAAATTCCTGTCGAGGTGATGGTCGATAAAAAACTCATATACAAACCGCTACAGTAATGGTAATTTGCTGCCTTTACATCATAAAAAGATAATGATATCCGTTGACCCAGTGTCCTGTCGTAACCCGGTAGCTTAGCTGTCATGGTCTTCAGTTTCCCTGGTATTTTACTAAAAGTCTGCAAATGGTTAAAATGAAATTATAGAAATACCTTCAATCTGCCTTAAATTTTCGTGAAATATTTTTCTTTTCATTATTGTTCATTATTGTTTCTTACCACAGAACCAATAAACTTTACTTTTATTGAAAAGTGACAAGAATCAAGTAATCCATTTCATTTCATATCTAGAATCAATAACAAAAACTTTAACTTATTAATGTATATCAACAATTAAATTAACTGCATTTTGTATTGCATTGATGTTTTTTGTATACTTGGAAAGATCAAAATCATCTCGAAGTAATAGAAGAAAAATTTCCTACATTAACAGATAGAAGCGTAAAATGACAGAGTTCTTAATCTACAGGCTCTCCTGTCACACAAAGGTATTCATGGATAAGAAAAAAACTAATTTTGAAAAGGATTAGTGAAAACTAAATCAAATCAAAATATCGAACATTCAAATTTAATTGAATTTAATGTCGTTCCTGTTCATACTTTTGGAATAAACTGCGATATTTTCTTAATATGATGACATGACATACCTTTAACATACTTTAAGAAATGTTGATAATGAATTCCTTATCCATCGCAACCCATACTTTTTACTGCAAATTAGTATATGACAATATTATGCAACTTACGTATATTCCATAGTGCATCACAGAACTATAGTCATATGGTAGACTATATGTTTCTACTTTGCTCGATGGATATCTGGCAAAATTTTTCTTTTTCTCTTTCATTACATTGTTCGGAAAGATATTTACGTGCATATCTCTGTCAGTGCGAGTATGCTCGTGCAAAAATCCAAGCGCATGGCCAATTTCGTGAATCACGAAACCTACCTACAAAAAATAGTATGTAAAAGGAGTCATAGATCAAAAAGTTATTGAGAAATCTCATTATTATTCTAATAACTAAATACCGAACTTACTGTGAATTTAATTTCTGCATATGCGCATTTCGACAACTTATGCCTCTTCAGTGCAGATATAATCTAAACGTTTGGAAGACCATAAACTCAAAAAGATCATCTAAAAGATGATTAAGAATATAAATTTCACAAACTGTAGTAATTCTACCAAAAAACATGTCTTCTCCTTTGTAGGATGTTGTACAATCAGTCTGGTGGGTGTATTTGTAACGGTTAATAGTATCCACCGTGAAATAAGTTCTAAGGGCACATATTTCATAGCTCACCTGGTGAAAAAAGGTAATTACTGCTCACCTGGTGAAATAAGGTATTTACTGCTCACCTGGTGAAATAATCTCCAGACGGAATAAATCTCATAGATCTATCAATAACATTTGTTCCATTTGGAACTTATTTCACAGGATACTATTTTTGCTGACATATTGACGCCATACAGTTGTAATGTACACAAAGAAGGTTTGTCTTTTCAACGTATTGCCTGTAAATTAATAACGTTATACTACTGCACTATAAATATAACCATTTATATGTTTGGAAAATCAGTCAACTGTTAAATAGTTAAATCGGCTGTATACTTTCGATTTGTGAGAACTAGTGATAATGTTATCTGCATCTTCTTGATTTATTTACATAAATAACGTCAAAAACAGCAACAAACTTGAAAATCTTATATTTGCCTCCAGGATAAGCAAGTAAATCTGGTTATACAGGTATTGAAAAATATATTTAATGCACCTGAAATCAAAGAATAACTGAGTTAGAGTTTTTGGATGTACTTTGTGATTTGTTTAATATAAATATTGACGATGAAGTACACTTCCTTTTAGAATGTCCAAAATAACATAGTAAGAGACAGATGTATATAACTAATATTGAGAGTAAATTTGGAAATATTAAGTTACTTGATATCGATTCAAAATATATAATTTATTTGACAATAAAGTATGTGTATATGAATTAGGTCCCAAGATTTACATCTCGTCAGGCGATGGATCAAAGGTTCGAGGGGTATTAAACTGCAGATGAGTAAGAAATTTCCTGACCCTGGTGATAAACAATTAATGGATCTCGCTGCAGCAGTCAGATATGAAAATCCAAAGTCTTTATTAGTTAATTCGGAAATTTCTGCACCTTTGCAATTTGCGTTGGTATTTGTTTTCAGATATATTCTTTAAGACAAATGTGCCATAGTATTATTCCTGTAACTCCTATAAATGACCATACAAACCTTCTGACATCTTGGAGAAAGATTTATAATTTGACCATCAGGTTTCCTTCCAATTTTCGACCAACACCTGCATAAATGTAATTGATTATAATTTTTTTACAGTATTTTCTACCATTTTACACACTGTGTATGTAAAATCGTATTTAAGCACCTAAACATTTTACTGACTTTTGGTGAATCTGAAAACTCATTTCCTTTTTTTTTTTTGATAGAAATTCAATCGTTAACAACTACTGGAATGAAAAATATTTATCACTGGATATGACTATTCTGACAACTTGGATCACTTAGTAACCTAAATTAAGTTAAAGGGTCGAAATAGGAGAAACAAGACTGCAAGTTTAAGACGATTCTACTAATAATTGTGACATACATACAGCCATCCTACTCAATGCGGGTAATTAGTTACGGGATGGGTGTGGTTGTCATTTCAGACAATTGGGTACAGATATTCTAAAACATACCACTCACATGGTAAGTTTAACAAATTATTGATCAAGCGATATAGTAAATTTCAAAATTAATCCACTGTTGTAGTAAAATAAATGAACCATTAATTGCAAGAATTTACATTATACGTACAGCGGGAAATCAAGTGGTATAAAATTATCTCCCCTCTAGAAAAACTCTTCTGTGTCTCATAACTTTTTCGGAACAAATTAACAGCATGGCGACGAAAATAAACAATCAACAAAATGTCAAGATTTCAAAAGAAATAAACAAATACAATATTTAGTGAAAACTTCATTCAATTCCCAGATCTTTACTTTGTAGTTAAAAAGTGATTAAACTTGCCCACAAGAAGAGGAAATATGCGAATTCCTTACATAATTTACTGTCGTGATGAAAATATTGAATGGACTCACTGGTAAAAATCAATTGCTATGAGCGTTAAAATGCATGTACCCAGACAAGATTATATGTACAGATAGATTTTTAACATACTTTATTTATAGAACAATTTAGTAACGATTCTTGCATAAGAAACGCTGAGATCCAAATCTAATCCTATGTTACTAGGCAAAATTATATCGTTTCGAAACAGCAATATTTTCCTTTTATACCCACACTCTCAAAGGGTAATCATCAACACAAGATTTCATTGGTTCAATTAAGGAAAAGGGTGTGCCTTCAGTTAAAACCCATTCAAAGACCCCACGTGCTTAGTGAGTAATAATCGATATTGTTTAATATGTAACCTTGATAGTTGCGAGGTATAAACGGTTGTTTTGTATACTTTATTTCGTCAAAACCACTGCGTGTACCCAGTCCAAAATTTGCAAATTAATCGATAAATATTTAATTGCAAAATATATTTTGTCCTGGAAATTTTCGTTATAAAAATGCCTAGATCCAAAACTCTTTGAAACCATGTTTATTTCGGGAAATCTCATTTTTCATTAAAAATATGCGAGAAATATCAAAAAATGAAAAAATACAATTTGTCAATATCAAGATACGTCACATGACATAACAGAGTATAAATTTTCATGTTATAAGTAACTTTTATCAGGCCTTGACAACGAGTTACGCGTTGCAATCGACTTTTTAATCTTTTCCAAACGAGAGTTCATTTTCTATTGTTTAAATACCACCTGATTTCAGACTGAGTAGTTGTTTCTGTACAGTAACCAGTAGGGATTCTGGTCATTTGTGGATAATTTACGACCCATTGCTATAGAAAATGGCAAAAAGTTTCTTACCATTCATATAAACGGCAGCTAGAAACATTGACCCATTCTAGCGCACATTTCGACCCCTGTATTGGAAGTAACCACCTTATTATCTGAACACAAGACATTTTTGTCACAGATTAGCAGAATACAGCTAAATAACACATATACGCTACGAGCAAGTGGAATCTTTTACGGACTGCACTAGACAAAGCCAAGATATAGAAATATGTTGTGGTATTGTGAAATTGCTATGATTGAATTCTAGTGCTGCTGATGATGAATTAATTTCCAAACTGGCCATACAGCTCATTAGAACTATTACAGTTGGAGTTAACATATGCGTTATGGTCTCATGTTAACATATGCGTTATGGTCTCATGTTAACATATGCGTTATGGTCTCACCTTTTCGTAAAATATGGAGTACAAATA
Source organism: Modiolus philippinarum (assembly GCA_002080025.1). Lineage (NCBI taxonomy): Eukaryota > Metazoa > Mollusca > Bivalvia > Mytilida > Modiolidae > Modiolus > Modiolus philippinarum. Next base: position 157,553 of record MJUU01029291.1, on the reverse strand, counting down.
AATAAAAACCCCATACGATTCAAACTTAGTTTCATTTCAACAGGAATTTTCATGTTGTTTGTATTTACCCTGCGTTAGAAGAGATGAAGACTATATGTGGTCCCTGGATTTTACCTTCTTCCTTTTTAAATTTAATGCAGGTTTCTTCTTCCCATGCTGTAATGGCTTCTTTTATTGGTTTACCTATAATCAGCGAGATGATTATTATGTCGTCAAATCTCAATATCAGCAATGAACATTATATCTGTAGCTTGTGTGAAATGTTGTAACGTTTGAATGTTAAACTGATGTTTATAAAATTTGAAGCGAACGCAGACTATAGTTTTGCATATTTCGTGTTGTCCTTATTACTTATTAGGATACATTTTGTATATGATCATAACGCATAAAAATATACTGTCAAAATGCACATCTGTGAATTCTGTTGTTCGGTAATGAAATTTCACTGTACCAAATTTCTGATAATATATACAAATTAATTCTGAGGATTACACCTTTGACGTGTTATGACTGACAAGGAAGTTGCAAACCAATAGCGCCAAGAAATAAGATCGACGTATATTACTAACACTTTCAAACGTGTAACCTCAGGAACAGGTACTCCGGTTGTCCCGAGTTCCTATCGTTGTTTACGTTTGTCTATTGTATTTTTAATGTGGGTTTTTCTTGCACAGTTCCTTGTTACTTTGCTGCATGTGGCTATGTTTTTCTGCCATTGTTGGTGTTACCTGATAACTTTTTTATTCTACTCATTCTAATATTGAAGCTCTGTCTCACAATGACCTCGGTTAGATTTTAAACTCTATCAAAAATGTTGTCCCATAAACCTTTTTGAAGTATAAAAAGATTAACTAAGTTGTGAATGAAAATATGGAGTAAATGTACATGAAACAAAGTCCAAATACATGGTAAAAACAAGCAAAGGAACAGCGCTTTTATTGTTTATCTTGAAGTCACCTTGAGGCCTTCAACCATGAGCTTTGCTCCTGCCTCATAGTAAGTTCAAGACGGTCCCTGGTACCAGTTAGAGCGGAATTCTTTGCTGATTGTCGAACAAAAATTGATAAAATATCATAACTGGGGTTAATAACAAAATTTCCGAACAGAGTTGTCAAGAGCCAAAGTCCATGAGACAAAAAGACATCAGGTGGAAACCATCGGAAAATGTATCGACCACAATGGTCCTCACAATGTACTTGGGACAGGCATTTCAAAAGAAATGGTGGGTAAATAGGTTTTATTGCTCTCCACACCTCCCTTTCCATTGGTTTTGAGTCCGGAAGCAACTCAACAGCAGTTGCTATTGAAAGGTCGTAGACACTTAAAAGAAATGATCATCCCAGTACTAAGTAAAAAAAAAACCTCGAATCGGACCGAAACTTCAAATTTTTCCACAAGCTACTGATATCTATCAAATAAAGATTAACCTTTTAATGATCGCATGAGACGGACTTTTTTAAAATTCTTTATTGATAAAGCGGTCGCGGGGATATCTATGTCTAATGATAAAGTCTTTATAATTTATGCTAGCTGTCGCGTAACGAACCAACTGTGAAAAACATACACTTCTTAAGCAGGAGAAGCTAGACTATTACTGTCCATGTTAGGGAAATTGATAACTTTGAAATCAAGGTAAGTGAGAACCGAACCGTCAATCCAAACCGAATACACCAACGACAAAGACAACATTGGAAAAAACAAAGATACAGAGACACAACATGAGTATGCACAGAAAAAGAAAAATGAAGACACACACACGCACAAAAAAAATGAACAACACAGACCCAATAAAATACCATGGATGAGATCAGGTGCACCGGTAGTGTAAGTATCTCCTGCATCTTATATGACACCCGCCGTGTTGAACATGTCAAATCCAGTAGTAAGATCAAATTTGGCAGAGGAAACAACCATTAACACTTTAAAGGGAAGGATCTGTTGTCATCTGGGAAACAGATATCCAATCGCGATCCACAAGACGTCATATCGACCGTAAAACCTCTGGAAGGATGACTTCAAGTTTTTTGGAAACATACTCGTCCCTTTTGTCGTGAATTTTAGTACTGAGATGACTAATTGCGTCAAATTCGAGATGTTAGTCCGCTATCAATGCGTTCGGTATACGTCAAGACGCAATTAAAACGCCCTTGGAACGTCGTCATACGCTGTTACATGTTTTTCGAGCGTTGCAGACAAGTTGTGGATGGGTTTTCTGTGCGCTGTAGATCGTTAGGCTGACGTTATAAATGCGTCCAGCAAGAAAATGTCATCAATTTCGTCGGCGTGTGCCAACGTTCTTACAACAATTTGCGAACGTTCGCGGATGTGTGAGAATATGTTCGTTCACGCTCTTGTGCATTTTATAAGTTAGAGGCACGTTCTTAACACGTATCAAACACGTCGACTCACGTTGCCGTGCGTTGTTGAACGTTGGGTGTGTCGGAAAATTTTTTAACATGCTCAAAATTTCACGACGTTCGCGAATGTGTTGTTGATGAGTTATGTACATGTTGATGAACGCAAGAGGTACGTTATGCACGGAATGTGTACGATATGTAGTAGTTTATCAAACGTTGTTTTAAACGTGTAAAGCACGCAAATCGAGCGTCCTTTAAACTAAGGAGTAACGTATTAGACAATGTTTTATTATAACAATAATGGTGAAAGAGCAAGACTTTTAAACGTGTAAAGCACGCAAATCGAGCGTCCTTTTAACTAAGGAGTAACATATTAGACAATGTTTATTATAACAATAATGGTGAAAGAGCAAGACTTTTAAACGTGTAAAGCACGCAAATCGAGCGTCCTTTTAACTAAGGAGTAACATATTAGACAATGTTTATTATAACAATAATGGTTAAAGAGCAGGACAAAATTCCGAAGGATTGTCAATAACTGCTTCATTTCATCATTATACAGACATATTTTTTAATAAATTTTGTTATTTTTGGGGAATCTATCCCTCCGGCAAACCCGTCGTATTTTCCGTTGGCATTTCTATCCATTTCTGCCTTTAAAAATGACACTGGGGTGAAAATTTTCCAACTGATCTGACAAAAGATCGTCAAAACGCTTTACAGACGTTCTATGATTGCTATTTAATAGTTATGGATGCGTTCGGTATACGTCAAGTACGCTAGTAAAATGCCTTTGAAACGTCGTCATACGTTATTACAAGTTTAGTGAGCGTTGCAAACAATTATGGAACAGTTTTCAGTGCGTTATAGGTTGTTGGCCTGACGTTATGAATGCGCCCAACAAGAGAATTTCTTCCGTAAATGGATGTTTTCTGTGTAAGACAGCCCATAGAAGACCGGGTCGCGTGAAGCTGTCTTGCACGGGTAAATGTCCAATCCAACGCGTTGCGATTTGTTCGACGCCACAATTGTTACCACAATAAACTCCATGGATGATTTGACGTCACAATTGAGAACTCCACAAGAAATGGCAAGATTTACTTTCCGTCGGGTTGATCGTTGTAGTTTACGGAAGAAATAGGTTCTCACACTCCAATAATATTAAAGATTGGGATATCTTCCACTCGTGTGAGAAATTCTACGTCTTCTACCCTTGTTTCACTCGGAAAAAGACGGAATTTCTCACACTCGTGGAAGATATCCCTTATCTTTAATATGGTCTCGTATAAGAGCCTATTATTCTTCAACGTGTACCGCTGTTCTTACAAATATTCGCGAACGTCGGCACACGTTGGCTAGAACGTTATAGTGTGACACGGCCTTGAAACCTAATCAAGCACAGCGCCAGCCTTCGCCGACGTATGAGAATATGTTCGTACACGCTCTTGTGCATTGTATAAGTTAGAGGCACGTTTTTAAGGGAGTACGAGTGTCAGAAATTTTGTAATAAGAATTAAAATTTTGACCTTTCGTTTTGAAGAACTTTCCTTATAGAGCAACATGAGCAAAAAAATTTGAAAATCCAAGTAAGAATTTTGGAGATATAAGACGTCAAAATTTTGGCGGCAAACAGTTCTCCTTAGATTTTTCCTTTAATTTCCATTAGCTGTTTCAGGGGAGGTAATACCAAACACAAAAGAAGGCAATGTTTTCCGGGAATATGACGTTGATAAATGTAACGTCACAAAGTAATTCCCATTGTTTTCAAAGAAAAGGTAATTTGTACCTTCAGGTTTGGCGGACTTTACGGGTGTTACCGATTGGAGATGTGTTAAAAGCTGCATATTTCAATGATTTACCCAGAAACGAACTCGGTGACCTATGTGGTTTTTGAGATTTTTGAGTAGCATATTGTTAGAAGTATATGATAAAAAAATTTCATAAAATCGACAATATGAGATGTCTGTAAAATATTGTAAAATTGAATTTGGAATGGGGACATTTCATGCCACTTTTACAATAATAAGGTCTACATATTCATTGATTTAGAGGAATAGAACATACTTTCTCTTATAAAATTATGTTTTCAGTAAGTCTTTAAAACCTTACTTTTGTTCTTCTGTCACTTTGGTTTCGATTAGACTGAAATTATTTTATCAATTATTATTTCAAATGATAACTTCATTTTTCTTTAAACAACGAAAAACATAACCAATTTTTATCCTCGATTTCCATAGAAACAAGATCGGTGACCCTACATTTTCTTGTCATTTCTGGATTCCTCGGTACTTGTTTCATAATATATCTAAAAAATGTAGAAATGACAATATAACAAGAAATTGTTGGATATGCCCTTAAAGTATATGAAAATATAATTGGAAGTTTATAAAATTTTATACATTGTCTATTCTATGCATTTTAAAGTGATCTACGACCAAGAAAATCTGATACATGTGCAAAAAAAATGCAACCCTATTTAAGTGGATAAAACCCAAGGATATAGAATTTTTTTAAATCTGACGCTCATACTCCCTTAACACGTATCAAACACGTCGACTCACGTTGGCGTGCGTTGTTGAACGTTGGGTGCGTCGGAAAATTTTAAACATGCTCAAAATTTCACGACGTTCGCCAACGTGTTGTTGATGAGTTATGAACGCTAGAGGTACGTTATGCATGGAATGTGTACAATATGTAGTAGTTTATCAAACGTTGTTTTAAACGTTTAAATTACGCAAATCGAGTGTCCTTGTAATTAAGGAGTATATTAGACAATGTTTCATTATAAAAATAATGGTTAAAGAGCAAGACAAAATTCCAAAGGATTGTCAATAACTGCTTCATTTCATCATTAGACAGACATATTTTTTAATAAATTTTGTTATTTTTGGGGAATCTATCCCTCCGGCAAACCCGTCGTATTTTCCGTTGGCATTTCTATCAATTTCTGCCTTTAAAAATGACATTGGGGTGAAGAATATCCAACTGATCTGACAAAAGATCGCCAAACCGTTATACAGACGTTCTATGATTGGTATTTAATAGTTATGGATGCGTTCGGTATACGTCAAGTACGCTAGTAAAACGCCTTTGGAACGTCGTCATATGCTGTTACAAGTTTTGTGAGCGTTGCAGACAATTTATGGTACAGTTTTCTGTGCGTTGTAGGTTGTTAGCCTGACTTTATGAATGTTTCTCCAATTCCTAGCGTGTTAACCCAGTTGGTTGAAAATACGCATTATTTTTAATCCACACGTTGGTTAAATTTCTGCGTGATGTTTCCCGCGGCGTTTCCTTTCATTCATAAAGTCTATTGTGATGTCATCGTTACTAGGCGTTCAGATAGCGCGGCAAATGTTGACAAACGTGCTGAACCATTGAATATGCGCCTGAAATACAGCAAAAGTCATCGGAGAAACAATATATCCTTCCGAATGCTCGTGGATTACGATATTTCTTTACGTTTAAGTTATGAATGTGTCTCGACGTGTACCGCTGTTCTTACAAATATTCGCGAACGTCGGCACACGTTGGCTAGAACGTTATAGTGTGACAGGGTCTTTAGGAATACCTCCTTCTTGCATAGCTATGTCTTCGCGCAATTTGACTTTTATATTCAGATCCTATTTGTAATTTGTTCTCTTTCACCTAAGATGTATATAGATATTTCTGATCACGGAGTTCCAAATATTTTGATTTGATCTGCACTGAAGAGACATAAGTTGTCGAAATGGCCATATGCAGAATTTAAATTCACAGCAACTTCGGAATTTGTTTTACAGATGCACCAATAAGCAAAATGTAGAAGTTTGGTGCTAGTTCTAAAGGAATACAAAAATTACGAAAGGGAGATAATTTGAAAAAAGAATTTCATATATAGATATCATAACAGAAATTTGTTTCTTTTCTTTCAACGTTGACCACTGTTCTGTGTTATAATGATTTAAAAAAAAATAATGTATGAACAAAATTGAAAACCATGGTGACAGCGAAACAATTACTAACATTAACGCATATACATACTGTCTAATCCATTTATGTTGTACCGGATAGGCATTTCCCATTTCATATTATCTGTTACATTAATTTTCCCTATATCTGTACCTGAATTCTAAAAACTTATTCAGTTATGATATAATTTACAACAAAACAAATGATAAACAAGATAAGATATGGGTAAACCCATATCCAAGGATACTCGATTGTTCACATACTTGTGATACCTGTACAATTTTGAAAATGATCATTTTCAAACAAACAAACAAAAACAAACAAAAACAAAACAAAACAAAAAAAAATGCGTTTATGTTTATGATTTTTTTATATTTCATTTTTATAGGGTTCGTTTCTTTGGACTCTTCTTGTCGTAAGCTCTCAGGATCACCATAAGCCCTTTGTGTTTCTTAGCAATATTGAAAATTGGGGGGGGGGTCAAAACTGCACATGTACTATTTTTATTTGATTTTAATTGAATCAAATGCATGCCTGTCAACATCCAGAGACATACAGAGATTAGCAACTACTCGAAATCGATAACATCACGCATGGAATCAGAACGATTAAGGATTTTAAAAGAAAAGACATGGCCATATCTTTTTTTCTAAAATTAATTGATATACGATGTATATCCATAATGAAATATTTCAGCTCAAACTATATTGGTATAAGTTAACTGACATCAAGATGTAGACAGTTATAAAAACCCCTTCCTTGATAAACGAGTTTTCTTTGTGCATCGTGTGCATTTTGTC
>MJUU01029291.1:108640-150002 GCA_002080025.1 Modiolus philippinarum | reverse complement strand
TAATTGATATACGATGTATATCCATAATGAAATATTTCAGCTCAAACTATATTGGTATAAGTTAACTGACATCAAGATGTAGACAGTTTATAAAAACCCCTTCCTTGATAAACGAGTTTTCTTTGTGCATCGTGCGCGTTTTGTCACATGTACATTCACTTCATATCCTTTCATTTTTTTCTGATTCTCGTTTTTAAAATATGGACAACCACAAATACTCAATTATTCGTAGCTGTACCCGAACACTGACTGACCTTTTGAACTGCTTTATATTTTTTCAGGGTTTCCTAAATCCCGGAAAATTGAAACTGACATGCCACTCCAAAAATTTAATGGTAGTTACTTCACTCGATTCCGCACGTTTTGAGGGTGCACACATATGTACCAATGAAATTTAGAAATGGATGGTATAACTCAAAATGTTATTATTCGAGCCTATGGAATATTAATTGGTGTTCTCTGCCCTTTCAGTAATAAAAATCTAAAAATACACATCATTTGTGCTATTTATATTAAGTGTAACAGGAGACGATGTACGTCAGTGATGACAATAGTGACAGACGGACACTAAGTGTGGCTTGACTAGGTTGTCTGCTACATGATTCGGATGTGGTATCTACTAAACCATTCTTAGCTTCAACTAAATAAATTAGTTTCTTACTACAGTTATTGAACCATTTTCTTTCATATTTTTCAAATTATTTCGTACTACAGAAGTAGATCTGAACTATTCATGATTAATAGTGTCAGATGTTTAGGATCTCCTGTCAAAATCTTCACAAGAACCTGAGTTCAATGTGTATTTGATGATTATAATAACATTAAATATATAAAAAAATAGATATTTCCATGTAAATCCTATTAATAGAAATTTAAATTAACAAAATTCAGAATTTAAAGACCATCATATATATATATATTATTTTATTTAATGAAAATATATACTTTTTAATTAGATCAAGTATTAAAATAAAAATGATGCGATCATAAATATGATAATTATTGGTCAAATTTAAAAACACAGAATTTAAAGAAAGATAACTCTACTACATAACGATCAATAGACAATCAATAATATGTCCGCCTGATACTGAGGAGACGGTGGTGTATGAATATTTGTAGTATTAACTATCAAAACATGAACAAATCGCTTCAGATCATTAGTAAAAATACACCTCTTAAATTATGTGTATTCAGATAATTGATCTAGGGTGAGTTAAACTGATAAAAAGTCGTCAAGCACCGAACTATTTCCTACGCCATGACATTGTGATCTGTACCCAAAAACAATTATATACTCTTGAATAGATAGTACGCACTGATCGAGTATATGAAAATGTAACAAGGCAACTGACATTTATTGAAATATTCTTTGACTTCTCACAATTTTTGGAGACATTATATATAGTATTTTACTTATAAAATGTTATGATTACAGGCATCAAGTGCAACAATTGTGATGCTTGTACACTAAAATTCACTGTAAATGTTTTCTGTGTATAACTTTAACAGCTTTAATAACCAGCATGTTCAAGCTTTTGTCGGCACTAAATAACAAAAATATCGATTGAAATTTGACTATAATCATAACTTGCATAGAAAGAGCACAATAAAAGGATGCTTTGGATTGTTTTTGTCTTTAAGAGACAATGTTATTTGTTATTTTCTAAAAACTGTTGTACACTTGTTTTTGTCATATGATGGACTATAATTCTAATCTGTATGAAACAGTTGTTTTGTCCTGATGAACTTTGATTTCGACCCCTTTAATCGGTACATGTATGCGACACTTAGAGACTTGTATGGATATGGTACAGTTGTTTTTTCAAACTAAAACACTCCGAATTTGATTATTCTATTGTGCATGTTATTTTTGTTAATGGAGATTTTCTATCAAATTATTTCAGTATCTATTCAAATGATGCCAAACCCACCAGTTTCATTAAATCTGGATTTCTTTCAAAATCATCCAAAACATTCTTTATGTCATCCTTGTCGAATAATATATCCCCATCTATGAGTCCGTCAATATCACAAATTTCTTTTGATTTTTCCTGAAGAAGAGAATATTTATTTTCACTGGACACCAGATTGACAGCCTAATCCCGAATACACAACAAAACGTTCTAAATCTACCTGAGCATCCGATGCCAATTTAGTTTTTGTGAGAGTTCAGAGTCAGTAATTTAGTTTAGAGTGTATTCATATCTGTTGCAGACGAAAAGTTTTTTTTTTTTTTTTTTTTTTTTTTTTTTTTTTTGTTTTTTATTTTTTGAGTTTCATAGGTGATGGTAATACCATGTAAATTCCTTACAAGCATAAAAACTGACAACATCCCGAACACTTCCACTATCTGAAATGCTTATGCACTGAGGAGACATAAGTTGTCGAATGGACAATCTACAGAATTCAAATTTACAGTAAGTCCCGATTTTTTACTCTTTCCGTTGTTTTTGTGCTTACATGTACCTATAGTACTGCTTACCACCATCAAATAAACAATGAGTTGTACATTTTACAACTAGTACATGTAAATTGGTGGAACAATTGGAATTACCTTGGTGCTTAAAACAAATAGTGCCAATATGCCTTCTGTAATTAAGCTAATACAATTTATCAAAAATGAAATCACCTTTTGTCATTTACATTTTTATATTTAACAAAAAGAAAAATCAGAGATATTTTACTATAAGCTGACGTTGTGGTTGTATTTCTACGCTGGTCGTGATGAAATTTTAAAAGTAGTACCGATATAATAAATGTAGTGAATGCATTATTATATACATACTTCAACAGTAAAATTGTTCGCCACTGCAATCATGTTGTCAACTTTTGCCATCAATGACCATATTTCTACCTGTTTTGAAAGGTTTCCGTCGTACATGTGTACCGCAATCTTTTCCTTACAAATCACATGTTGAATTTTCATTATTATTTTTCTTATTTTCATTATAAAATAATAATATTAATTAATATTTCTATTATTGTTATCATTATTATCAATTTCTTGTTTTGTCTTCTTTATTATTTTATTATTATTATTATTATTTTTTTTGTTGATATATTTCTTTTTTTCTTTTTTAAATTCATTCCGGCATGATTACAGGCACTTCAATCTGTTTTTTTTTCAAGCTGAATTTAAAACCTTGTATATAACAATGCAATAGGAAATCATGATGTTAAGTCAAAAAGTGGTCGCTCCTTTTGAATTTTGTTTTGTCAATTTAAATGCATAATCATACTTTTCACGACCATATAGATTTAAGAGTTTTTGGGGAAATTCTAAACTGTCGAACGTAATGTGTGTTTTTACTTACAAATCACATGTCCAACCAAAATAAACACAGTGTTGTTAACTTTGAAACAAATAAAAAAAATTTAGTTCCTACATAGAGCTTTTTTTGTCTCTTCAGTGCATATCAATTCCAAAAAGAAAGAAAAAAAAACAGAATAGAAATCCATAAACCGATATGGTTAAAAGCTGATAGAGAAAATAAGTTATCAATAGGATATTCATAGAAAAGCCAAAATATATGGTATTAACTTGGGATTTGTTGTCTTGAATCGAGATTTGAAGTGGTGAGAAGTCAAATTCGCCTGTAAGTTACATAAACCCATTTGCTTTCTTTGTTAATTCAAAATGAATCTCTCTGATTCGTTAAAGCAAGTACATGTTCCAACTTAATCAACCTGACAGATGCGCAATGAAAATATTTTTCGCTGAAATATATATTATGCAGCAGATTTCAGATGCAAGCAAACAAAATACTAACCATAAAATCAGGAGATTTCGGATCCAGAGGTTTTCCATGCAGAGTCAGATTCAGATTACCAATTACTTTTGAGATGTCTCTTGTGATTGTACCTAGAAGGAAAGGATAATTTTAAAGATCTGGAATCACTTCCTACAGACCAGTAGCAAAATTAATGGCCGGATGAAATATCAGACAACGAGCTGCATAGGAGAACGGGGACATTAATGTTAATAACAAGGAACAGCAGAGCAGAAAAGGGACATGAATATTAACATTAGAAGCATCCTAGTCCAAGGGAAATGAAAACGGATTGTCATGTACTAAGGATGGAAGCAACAAGATTTGTACAACAGCACTTATATGGCACCCCGACAGAAAGTGCAGAGTTGGCCTACTTATAAAAAATGGATATTGACACTCGAACAAGAAAAATCACAACTGGAACAGCTGGATGTTAGCAGGACACGAAAGATGGAAAGACTGTATCTGGACCTGTCAGTACATGTAAGGTGAAGAATCCCTTCCCGTGCACCCCGATAGATTGCCAAAAATGTCTGTTGTGGCAGGACCTACAAGAAATGATTTTATAGGTCATAACACAGCAAACATTTTAATAGAAATACAAATAGAGACAACAGGCCAGTGAAGTAAAATAAAGAGACAATTACTGTAATAACTAGAACGCAATTAAAATAAAACATTAGTAGTTCTAAATAATTAATGTAGGGATATGGAGTTAATGCACATGAGACAAAAAGTCTTCAAATACATGACAAAAGCAAGCAATGGAACATCACTTTTATTTTTGTTATTCATTTTGAAGTCACCATGAGGCCTTAAACAATGAGCTTTGCTCATATCCCACAGTAAGTTCAAGACGGCCCCTAGCACCGGTTTGAGCGGATTAATTGCTGGATGTCAAGCAACGTTACCTCACAAACTGGAGGTATCATTGGTGCTCGGTGTGGGAAAAAATGCTCCACGCACGACACCCTTTGTCAATTACAATTCCTGTCTTATTTAAGCAGTAACAGTACATTATTTGAATGTGCAGGGGAATCAATCGCAGATTTGACGGCAAAATGATGTTTACCGACAAGACGTAGCGGAGCATGAAAACGGATATTTATGACATTCAAATCAACATTGATGCCCCTGGACATTCAAATAATGTACTTTAATTGCGATTCTAATGCAATTCAACAATTTCGTGTCTTATTTATATTAGAAATAGTGGACCAGTAACCAGACTAGACAGGGAACTTGCTGTTCCGAGGCATGTACATAGTGCAATTGACGATCAGTTTTTACCAATCAAATGATCTGTTACATAAATGTTGCATCAGAATAAGTAATACTGTACGTCTGTCAAACCATTGACGATCGTAGAATACTGAAGTGACAGTTACAGCAGTGATTTGAGCAGAAATATTGGTATGTATGCTTTTTAGACAGTCGTTTTACCCTGTTGACAAAATCGCTGTAAATATTTGATTCATGGCAACATAGAATGGGTTGTGAAATTTTGATGTGAAATGAAGACAGGAGATTTGGGAATATTACCACTCAAAAACTGAGATATTGTTTACGTACATGGGTTAATGGTCACATATTGATATTTTTGCTTGAACCATAAACGCATTAAGAAGTCTTGCTTTTCAAAAACCTACCTGCAGAACATATCACTGCATAAAATTCCATTATTAATACAGGTGTTAGTAACATTCTACTCTGTTTCAGAACTCCTTGTAAAAAATATCTGCACTTTAACAATTCGGCTAATTTTCGATTGGTTAGATTCTTGTAATGCTCAAGTAAACATACTTAGTATAAGAGGGGAGTGCTTTCAAAAATAACAAAATAATCTGGTCAATTTTGTTTGCTTGATAAGGCACTGTATTCATTAGATTTATTCATGAAAATTCTGAAAACGAATAATAATATGACGTCAGCAATTTGTTTTTATATGTTCTAAATGGCCTGATGTGAAAATTATGCAGTTCTAATGAGGTATTAGCAAAAATAAGTTAAGATTATTTTATAATAATTCGAAATATATCATGTTATGATGATATCACCTTTTCTGATATACTAGTAGATTAAATAATAGACACTGGACACAACATGCTTTCTACGCTAAATTGTTACTGAACAATTTGTAGGCTTTACTTTTCGTGAACGAATGATCTGTCTGCAAAACTAGTCAATTGATGGTTCATACCAATCATTATTAAAACGCTTTTAAACCTCTCAGGTTTTTGGTTGGGTTTCCTTTTCGTCTACTGGATAATACCCGTATAGAGAAATCACTTGATTCTCCTTTTTTGGAAATATCGTTATTATTGTCGGCAAACAGTAAATTTTCAGAAAAGAAGTCAACGCTCTACTGAAAGCTAAATATGTATAGAGGGAACTAAAATTGGGATTTTGTTAAGGTAAAATGACTGGGGGAACTAACATTAGAATTTTGCTATCCTTTTGGCCCATTCGAGTCCAAAAAAAAAGAAGTAGACTGACCGTCTTGAACTTACTATTAGGTATGAGCAACGCTATTTGTTGTAGTCATTGTGGTGAAAGAATAAAAGCATTTGTTATTGATTGGCTTTACATGTATTAATAGGATTAGTCTCTTGAACATTACTCTATATTCTTTCATGTTTATTGAAAATTCTGATCGTCTGTTACTCTCCTAAATGTGCATTTAAAGGAGGAATCAAAATGTTTTGACTGTATACTTACTTGTCAATTTACACACTGATAAAATAGATGAATTTCAACAGAAATAAGATTTTAAAAACAGAATTTATTCTTTGCGATCGAAACTCAATCTTTGAAGTGACCAAAACAGTTCAGCTTTTTGAAAATCTTACTTCATCATACCCATTAGCAGAAGTTTCATATGTTGCAATATATGAATGTTTGCATAAATAAGGTTTGAAAGGGACAATTATCAGCCCGTGCTTAAACTCAAGCTTAACAAAATGACCAAAGCAGGTAAACTTTTTTTCATCTTATCCTTTTGAAGAGAAGTTTTTATGTTGCGATATACAAATTTCATGTATTTAGGCATTGATAAAATTTGGAAATTCAGTTTTTTAATCATTGGTAGATGATCAAACTTTTAAAGTGACCAAAAGTATTCAGTGTTTTATGACCGAGACTCGTTGAACGGTCCATCACTCTATACCTAGACCTCAAACGGTCGGATTACAGTATTGTAATTTAGTTTCACGTCAGAATGTAACATATTGAGCTTCACGTTAAAGTTTGTACTACTCAAGTACAGAGAAGTATTGTCATACATCTATTACTTGACATTTATTTTCTTCTTGCTACAATGCCAGACTACATGAAGTTCATAAATACTGTAACCCTTCTTAATCATAAAGTAAGCCAGTGTGCAATGATGTCACCTATTTTTTGTTATTCTACGAAGTTGTTAATTCTTCAAAGCATATGGATTTAGATTATAGTGTTTACGTAGCGACCATACTGCATATGTACCAGATGGATAAAACCCGTTGTCTCCTTAAGCCTGCAGGACGATGATAACTTACTTTAGAATCAAAAATGAAGGGATGTAAATGCAAATGAGAAAATGGTAAAACTAAGCAATGGAACAACGCTGTTATTGTTGTCCTAAGACTATATAGTGAATGTTAACTTTATCCTGGGCTTCTTTTGACAATTGAGCTTGTTATACGCATACACAACACCTGGACTTATTACGCTTAATGTTTTCATGTTTCACTGTGTGATTGTCTTATATGTGTTTCTCTAATAGATCATTTTCCATGAAATATTGTTTTAAATCATTGATTAGCCTTTGCCCATGTCTGAGCCCCGCTGTATTATAGTATACTTTTCAGGGGAATAGCTCAAATGATCCTCTTGTCTCTTTCGTATCAACTCAAAGTTCCAAATTATAACAATATTTATTATGAGTGCAAATGGACATAGTTACACAGATATTCAAATATGTCCTGCTTTAAACGTTATTACATGTATATATTTCAGTATACATGTATATAATTTAGCGTTGATTCAAATTTACTAACTTAAATTGAATTTAAAAAGAGTTAAGTAGAGTTTTCCGCTAAATTAGAATTAATTCCTCATGAAACAATCGTTTCGATTGGTTGACAGGTTTGTCATAAATCATAATGCCCGAATCGGAATGATTATCACCCTTTCTAGAGCTACATATGTTGTCAAGGACATTAAACTCTCCCCAGTCAGTCAGTCGGAACGATTGCTAATAAAAACTAAATGCTCAACGCAAGCCATGATTTCCGTTTTTCGTTTCCTTTTACACATATTGCGTATAACGTGTATCATTCTTACACTTCACATTGACAAAAACTTCAATTATCGTGTGTTTCTACTAGTAGGGTGCCCAATGTCCAAATAACTAAATACCGAAGTTACTGTGAATTTACTTTCTGCATATGCGCATTTCGACAACTTATGTCTCTTTAGTGCAGATAAAATCTAAACGTTTGGAAGACCATAAACTCAAAGATGTTNATAGAGAACAAATAACCAATATGATCTAAATGTAAAGCCAAAATCAGCTAAGGACAGAGCTTTGCATGAGGAAGATACTCCTGAGTTTTCAACAAAATTTACAAAAAATTTAGATATTGTAAGGTTCCAAAAAAGACGCTTAGATTGCGAGTTTGGGTTAACGGAATAACACACGACTAATTTTTGTTTTATAGGCTGGAATAGTTATTAAATTTTATATGAAAGTTTCCATGGTCACGATTTCTCAATATAATTTCTCATTTTTAAGGGGTACCCTATAGCAGATTCTTAGATATGGTATCTTCAGTGTCTCTGACATCCTGATAGAGGCCATTTTTGTGAAAGTGTAGACCTAAAACTTTGTTAAACTAGCTAGAATGTAACTTATTATTCATTTATTTTAATTTTAATAAGTGGTCGGTTTTAAAATTGGAATAAAAATGGTCATGAATTTAAGAATTTTTGTTGAATACGAAATTACTTACCTGAATTTTCGATACATTTTAATTTAAACGGAAACACGACTATCATCTGAAGATATGTGCCGAAAATCATGGGTGTCATGTCTACCATTACATAGAAATCAACATACATGTATAAAAGTAGTAAATTTGCGTAAAAATCTCAAAATTTTATGTGAATTTGGAATTTTTATCGCTTGATAAATCTGGAAATGTACGAAACGCGACAACTCTAATCCATATGAAGGTAGAATAACACTGTAGACCAAGTCTTATCAAATTATTTGGATCTGTTGGAGGTTTTAAAATTGGTCGAATTTCGAATTCTCATGTACATGTTAATGTTTTTACATTTAAATTGAGATTTCGCTATCCATGTAGATGATATAACAGGGTTTTGGTCAAGTTTTATTGGTCTTATTTGGTTTTATGGTAGTGCGTGTTTTTCGAAGTAATACCAAAAACAAAAATATGAGTTATTTTGTCCAAGTTTTATTTAATTATGAAGAGGTAAGGCTTAAAAATTTAACTCAAGGTTTCCTTTAAACAATGGTCCAACAAAAACTTAGCAAATACTATTCATAATAATTGAAACCGTCCTTTATATATTTCAGGCGCAAATATTTCAAATTGCACATCTGAAAAAGAAATGGTATTAAACCGTGAAACCTTTTTAATGAAGATAAATGACAAATCATTATAAAATATAAAACAATGAATTGTCTGGATAAAATTAATATTATTTTTGAGGGTTTTCTTGGTTAAATGAAGCCGACTTTTAGTTCCGTGAGATTTTTCTTGATTTTAGGAAATGACCTTTAACCCCATTTTAATTAAAACGTGACCAAATTTGTTCTCTACGACATTGTTATTTCGATGCGCCATGGTCTCCTCTTTTAAAAAATGTATAATGCAGGTGTGTGTGATTCCGTTAACCCAAATTCGAAAAAATCGTCGCTTATGATGTGGACCATGTAGCGAAAATTCGTTTTACAATAAATGATACATAATATGGAGATATGTTTAAAAGTATAAAATCGATGTCTTTTTGTTTTGTTTTTACATTCATTTACATATAATTAACAATCTGCCAGACATATGTTATTATAAGTTATATTTGAAGACTAGAATATTTAATCTACAGTTGAATGTCAAAATCTGAATGTCAATTTTTCAAAATTTTACTTTTATAGCATATCCTTTCCAAGGATTTTCATATATTGCAAATTACATAAATTTTGGAATAACAAAACGCAAAAAGTAGGATTTCTAAATTGTTAACCTTCATCTTGACAGCCGTAAAAGAAAGCATTCACAAATATTGTGATACTGGCTTTTCCAGAAGTGGTGGAAATGAAATATGGATACGATCTACTCGACAATTTAAAATTATGATCATTATCACACTGTTACAGCATTAAAACATTTGACCTCTCCACACTTTATACAACTATTCCTCATGAACAACTGAAATCTCAGCTGAAAGATTTAATCAACATATGTTTCTCCTGCAAGTAAGTACAATGTTATAAGGACTTTAGGCAGAGAACAAATATACTTTAAGAAGAACGACACATAGTCACGAATAAATATACAGAGGTAAAGTGGTTAACAATATAATTGTCAAGTTTGGAGGACTTGCTTTGCAACAGACCACCGGAATTCCAATGGCAAAACTGTGCACCTCTTTTAGCCGATCTGTTTGTCCACTCATATGTGGCAGAACTGTGCACCTCTTTTAGCCGATCTGTTTGTCCACTCATATGAGGCTGATTCATCGAAGGGCTTCTTCAAAATAAAGAAAAAAAAACTGGCCAAGTCCTTTAATTTAAGCAGGGTATATGTTATATTAGTCCCAGATTAACATATTGGTCCCAGATTTCAGCTTCAGTTATATAAATGATATTTTTTCACTAAACAGCTTTCGTGATTACTGATTTTCTTCTTCTCATCGGCCTCGTTCCTTGACGTTCCTTTACCTTCACATTGAAATTGACAACAGAAGTACACTACAAACTATGATGTATGACAAACGCGATGACTTCACTTTTCCAATAGTGAATTTTTTTTTTTGTAACAGAAATATAATTAAGCTATAATTATTGTAGCAACATTCCAAAAATCCAACATATGGAGTCTGTATCTCCCAACTGATTCGCTACCCAAGGGCCTGTGGTCGATACTGTGACTACCATGATAGAGCTTGGTTGCTAAACAAATAGGCTACTTAAGCAAGGGTATGTTTCCCATAACTTGAAGTAGTCACTACAGACGTTTAACGGTTTCCATCACGATCTTGTGGACCGCTTTCGGATATATGGTTCCCAGATGAAAACAGATCTTTCCCTTTACAGGTTAGGTTTGGTTTTTCCTCTACCGGCGCACCTGATCTCATCCATGGTTTTTATTAGCTCCGTGTTGTTCATCAGTATGCGTGTCTTCATTTTTCTTTTTTGTCCCGTATCATATGTTGATCTTGTTTCTTGGTGTTTCCAATGTTGCCGTTGTTGATCGATTGATCGATTTTAGACTGACGGTTCGGTTCTCATTTCATTTTTAGTCTAGAAATTAATCTCAAACTACCAAAATGACCAAAACTATTCACAAAGAACTCGAATGGACCAGATGATACTTTAACAAATTACTAACTTTAGTTCCCTCCAGACATAATAAGCTTTCGATAAAGCGCTTATTTGTTTTGTCTTTATCATGCCGTCTCAACTCTTGATGGATATGAATTGCCGCATTTTTGGATTTTTTTTCTTTTTTTGAATTTCCCCTTTCCTCATTTTTGCTTCGGTATTCGTTTGCCGATGTATTCTTTTGAAACCACAATAACCATTTAAACATGATTAAATATTAATAGTGATGATGTTGTCCTTTTCATAGTTGGCATATTTGTGTTCGCATCACACCTGGGACTAATATAGTAAGTGAGAACCGAACCGTCAGTCAAAGAACGAACAATCCATGGACAAAGGCAACATCGGAAACACTAAGAAACAATGACACCACTTGAGTACGGGACAAAAAAAAGAAAGAAGAAGACACACATACATATGAACAACACGGACCCAATAAAAACCATGGGTGAGATCAGGTGTACCGGTAGAGTAAGCATCTCCTGCTTCTTATAAGACATCGGTCGTGTTGAGCATGTCAACGCCGATAGTAAAGTCAAATTCGATAGAGTAAAAACAAACTTTAGTTGTAGAGGGAAAGATCTGTTGTCATCTGGGAAACAGATATCCCGTAACGATCGACGAGATCGTAATGTCGGCCGTAAAACTTCTGTAGTGACGACTTTAAGTTTTTGGTAACTTAACCTTGCTTAAGTAGTCTATTTGTAAGCAACTGGGATCTATCAAGGAAGTCGCTGTATCGACCACAAGCCTTTGAATAACAGGGATTGGAAACATTCACATTTCTTACAATTTGTTGCAGTAAATCATCGTATTTTTGAGCATATCTCTGTTGAAACATAGAAATTTTTAGTACACTTTACAGCTACATTTTCCACCCGATTTGTATACAAAATACATCATTTTATAGAAAAAAAATTGTAGAAAATTATAGTATAATTTTTGTTAAATGAATTTATTCCAAAGTACACAAATTTTGCTCTAAAACTTGTGTACTTAAAAATACTGAGGCTTCATTCCGTGTATTGCACTCGGTAGATGTCCTTGGTACTGGATTTGGCATCCTATTTCGATATTTTTGGAAATGAGTACTTCTTTTTAGACTACTTTTAGGTTATGGCTTTCCATATTATTTGATTTTAATGTTGCTGATGAGAGGTTACTCCTTGAAACACGTGTACAGCATAACGAAATTTACTGTTTTATGCAACCTCGGTATATTTTGTATCTTGGATAATTTTGGCTTTTTTAGAATTATACTGCGAAATTTCACATTTCATGACGTTTTTTTAGTACACTCTCTATTTTCCCCCAAATATTTAATGCTACAAAATTTATATGATTAAAAAAATGAAACTTCGATGCAAATAATGATATATTTTTGTTCTAATTTAGTTAAAAATTTAGTTGTAAAATAGACAGGGAAAAGTATAGTGTTTGAACTCAAAAATTTGTATCTAAAAATTGCATTAGCGTTGTCACATCAATCAAAATTTATCAGCTCTGTAAAAAATCTTTCCTTTATATATAGCTATAATACAAAGAGCTTTATCCTGGTAAAATTTTGTAATAGTAGGATATAATTTAACATATCAACTAGTGAGTTAAAGTCAGCCAATTTTCTTGCATGATTTTCATTGTTCTGACGCTCGTTAATCATCGATAACTGTCATTTGTTTATTGGACGGTTTCTTGATAATTTTACGACCTCTTTTCACAAGAAAACAATCTCTCATACATTTATTAGCCATTTGTAATTAAGATTTCATTCTTGTGTGAATGAAAATTTTGTGAATATGCGATAAATCGGCTTTTCGGCAAAATTTTTCGAATAATTTTATGTTGAGTAAATCAAAAATTACAGCCGAAAATCGTAGCTTTAACACATCTTTTTATTCGATCCAACTGGTTTGTTAAATAGTTTCAAATACCAGTTATATTAGTCCCAGATCACATCTTAGGTGGCAGGCAGTTTTTAACACAGTTTCTATTTAAATGCATTCAGAAATCTTTTATAACAAAATACCAATTAAAGCCAAATTTGTTCAAAATAGTACATTGGTTGTCACTTGTATTCATATCTCATCCAAGGTACTCGGCCGGTGGCAACATAATTTGACATTGTTCTATATCTTAAGTCCATGGTACAGGTGAGCAACACATTCTCTCCTATAAAAATATTCCATCAGGACTCATCCTTAAAATCCCTTGAGGCATTTTTGAACGTGAGCTACTGTAAAAATTTATTCCAATTCAATGAGAAATAAACTTGCTAGAGCGCTTGTAAGCGGACAGACGTTGCGACGGGGATATATATATGTGTGTGTGTGTGTGTGTGTGTGTGTGTGTGTGTGTGTGTTAACACTATAGAATGTGTCTATAAGACACGGATGCTCCACCAACAAATTTATCGCAATAGATATTCTGAGTCAATAGGGCATAAAAATTTGTTTCTAATCACTGAATGGTGATGGAATCATCAGGAGTTACAGTTACAGATGATGGTTTTGTTAAATGATGGAAAGTAAGAAAAATACTCTACTAAAGTTGCTGAAACATTATATATTGATCATGTTCTAAAATGATCTCTGAATTATGTAGTATTCACCGATTAAACATCTAGCTGTTTGAAATGGGCCTAATGCAAAAATTATTAAAGAAAGTCAATCAAGCGTAAAATGTAGGTCAAAGACACTTAATCGCTCTTGATTTGGATACTACTCATTAAGTTGATTTATTTCAATGCAACACCATTGGGATAACATGCCAAGTTGTTGAGAAACTGACTGAAATGCAATATTTAACAAAAGTCGATCAAGCGTGAAATTTAGGTCACAGCCAACTTATTATCAATGATTTTGGGGGTATTCATCAAGGATATCAATTTGATGAAACATCATATTTGTACAATTCGTAGTTGTTCAGAAATGGACTTAAAACACAAGATATAACTAGAAGTGGGAGCAGTCGCAAACGACAGCTAATCCCTTCGCCCGTTATCAAGAAATAGTAACCATAATATAATCTAAAGATGTATGAATGTTGGTACATCCACTGAACATTAAGATCATTGACGTGTAACATGTAGTTATTCAGATATAAGCAATAATGGAAACTAACTCTAGTCAGTTCAGTGCAAAATATCATCTGAAGCTGCAAAAGACTCTCCAAGACGCATCCACTCACTAAAGATGATTAATGTGCCACATGTATATTCCCAGATATGAACCTTAACGCAAACTTTATCCAGAGTCATTGGAGCATAAACTGTAGGTCAGAGTGACCCAATTATCATCTGAAGCAGCATCACTCTCCAAGACACATCCACTGACCAAAAATGATTGATGTGCCACATGTAGTTCCTCAAATATGAACCTTAATGCAAACCTTAATTTGAGTCATCGAAGCGTAAAATATAGGTCAGAGTGACCAAATTATCATCTGAAGCAGCATCACTCTTCAAGACACATCCACTGACCAAAGATAATTGATGTGCCACGTGTAGTTTCTCAGATATGAACCATAACACAAACTTTTACCTGAGTCATTGGAACGTAAAATGTAGGTCAAAGTGACCAAATTATCATCTGAAGCACCGTCACTCTCAAAGACGCATCCACTGACCAAAGATGATTGATGTGTCACATGCAGTTTCTCAGATATGAACCTTAACACAAACTTTAACCTGAGGTGGGACGAACGAACGGACACTCGGACGGACGGGCGAGATGCTTTATCCCCTCCCCCAACTCTGTTGGGCGAGGGGATAACAAAAGTTACTCAAGCGTAAAATATAGGTCAAAACCGAATAAATGTCAATGTTTTGGATAGTACTCACAAGGCAATTAATTTGATAAAACATCATGTTGGTACAATGCGTAGTTGTCGAGAAATGGACTCTAACGCAAAAATTTACAAAAGTCGCTCAGGCATAAGAATTGATCAAAGCCATTTAACTGGCAATGTGTTGGGTAGTTCTCATCAAGGCAACTAATTTGATGAAACATCGTATTGGTATATTGTGTAGTTCTTGAGAAATGGACTTAAACAAAAAATTGATCAAAAGTCACTCAAGCGTAAATTATAGGTAATGGATTTCGAATTGTTGGTGAAGCTGATAGTAATAATCAATGTGCATGTAGTAATATTATCAAAATATTACAAGAGGATTCCAATAAATGAACCTAAACATATAACTTAACATCTGGACGGACAGTTAGACGGACTGCTTGACGTACGTGCGGACAAGGGTAAGTCTATATGCCCCTTCAACATTCGTGGCGGGGCATAAAAACAAAAAAAAATCTCTTTATTTTACATGTGACTGTTCAAAAACCATTGTGGCAAAGTCTGGTTCCTATGGCTCAGTAGTTTCAACTTTTTTTTACCGCTGCCGCCAATGTTTGATGAGATGCAACCCGAAAAAAAAAACAACGTTTGGAGGCGCCACCTAAGGACTATTAGGGCCAAGTTTAATCCAAATTGGTTCATTAGTTACAGAGAAGAAACTATCTAAATGTGTTTTCCCCAAGGATTCAATATTTAACCATATTTCCCGCTGGCTGCCATCTTGGATAAGGTGGGAACCTGAAAAACAAGATTTTTGGAGGGGACCATCTTAAGACTATTTTGGACAAGTTTGGTTCTAATTGGCTCAGTAGTGTAAGAGATAGAAGATCTGTAAAGGTGTTTTCCCATAGGGTTCAATGTTAAATTGTGTTTGCGCTGTCGGCAATTTTTTGATGAGGCTCAAACCTGAAAAACTACTTTTTTAGAGGAGAGCACCTAAGGACCATTGTTTAAAAGTTTTGTTCAAATTGCTCCAGTAGTTTCATAGGAGAAGATCTATAAAGAAACGTTTACGCCGGATTGACTGACGACAGACACAAAGTGATGCAAAAGGTCACCCTGACTTTAGCCAGGGTAGCTGAAATCTAAGCTTTGCCCCAATGTTGTTTTCCGATTTTCCTCAAAATGAAAAAGGAACTTCCTTTTGTCAAGTCCAACATTGAATACAAGAATCATATTTATATCGTTGAAGGAAACCTTAAGTTATCGTATGTCAAAGGAAATGATGGCGGACAGACTGATCGCTATAGGGTGCAACCATTCTTGTGGAATTGTCTATAACAATTTTTAATCACCATTACTATATAAATGTGCATTGTGACAACAATCTGTACAGATCTACTTTCCTGGCGCACATATAAGGTCCAATGATTACACCGATGTTGCCGTAAATATATAACTTATATGCCTCTTCTGTGCAGATCAAACAAACCACAAACCTGATAGATGTATTGAAATTGATGCAGAACAAATAATCAATAAGAAAGCAAACATCATCAAAAGATATTTAGTTATTGCAGCCCCAAATGGTCATCATAAATTGAGAATCGGGCCTTTCAGACAAAAGTCTTTAAAGGGTACTATTCAAGTCCGATTTTAAACAAATTTTGAAGTTAACTGACAGAGTAGTTTCAGAAGTCTATGAATATTTTCACGTATTTCGGTTCATGGACTACATCTAACTGACTAATTACAATGGAGTACTGAACGTACATGACGGTAGAAATACAATAGGTTGTTATATACCTAGAAATTCAGCGCGCGGGAAAGAAAGTTCGCTTACATAATCTCCCTTTACCATTATTTCTTGCAAACAAATATCTAGAATTACCGACACCTCACACGTGTTTCTTTTTAAATCATGATTCATGCTCTGTTTGATTCTTACAGAGAATGGTACTCAATTCGGTGTTCTATTTCGCCACTTTTAATAATCGCCAAATCTTCATTTCATCTAACCACACCTAACAAGAACGAGACCGATGCTTGAGTTTTATTTTGGACTGTTTAGATAGATCGGAGATGCTAATCCATGATGAAAAATAAATTCATTTATCAAGACAGTTGTGAAATGGTTTTTTTTTGTCACGATAGAAAAGGGAAAGTTACCATGATCAAAGTCCCAAGTTACGATAATCCTTCATTAAAAATATTCGAGTTACGATTATCTTCCCCTTTATTTCTGTTGCGCGTTTCTCGAAAACGGATGAATGTTGATTAAAATCATGTTAAAAGCTTATCACTAATCAAAAGACCTTCGCACTGGTCAAGTATGGATGTAAGTCATTGAGTATTGAATGAATAAAAGGGAATGTTAATCTGGCCGTTTTTTCACGTCGCTATTTTGGGATCGTTGTAATTGCAGTTACGATAATCCGCTTGTCGACAGTGTGGACTTCCAAATGTTTTTATTTTATCTGCACTGAAGAGACATAAGTTGTCGAAATTAGCATATTCAGAAACAAAATTCACGGTTACATCGGTATTTTTAGCTCACCTAGCCTAAAAGGCCATGTGAGCTTTTGCCATCACTTTGCGTCCGTCGTCCGTCAACAATTTTAAAAATCTTCTCCTCTGAAACTGCTGAGCCAATTGTAACCAAGCTTCGCCTGAAGCATCACCAGGGTATGCAGTTTCAAAATTGTGTTCGATTAGTCCGACGACCCAACAACATGGCTGATGTTACTAAAAATAGAACATAGGGGTAAATTGCTGTTTTTTGCAAATAACTCAAAAACCGTTACAGATATCAAAAATCTGACGACGGGTAAAAGTGATCAGCATAGCAAGATCTACCTGCCCTGCAATTTTGAAGAAAATCCGAAAACCCGTCTTGGAGTTATTGCCCTTTTCCGTAAAATTTTCAAAATTTGTGATTTTTTTATTTTTTATCTCAAAAAGTGAAACAGATAGAGTCAAGTGTAAATTGCAAAAAGGTTCAGCATATCAAGATCTTCCCACCCTGAAATTTTGAAAAAAATCTAATGATCCTTGTAGGAGTTATTGACCTTTTTTCTCGGAATTTTCAAAATTTTCATATTATTCCCTTTTATTTTAAAAAATATAGATGAAGGTTTAGTGTAAATGGATAAAATGTTTGCCATGCTGTGTGGACTTCAAAACTGGTGTTGAAAATTGTTCGTTGACCGCCATTTTCAAAATGGCCACAAAAAAGGCGGGAAAATTCAACATTGTCCGATTTCAATGAAATTTGGTTTCCAAATAAATATTGATGTTGCGACTTCAAAACCGGTGTTGAAAATTGTTTGTTGACCGCCATTTTCAAAATGGCTGCCAAAAAAGGCGGGAAATTCAACATTGTCCGATTTCAATGAAATTTGCTTTCCAAATAGATATTGATGTTGCGACTTCAAAACCGGTGTTGAAAATTGTTTGTTGACCGCCATTTTCAAAATGACCGCCCAAAAAGGCGGGAAATTGAACATTGTCCGATGTCAATGAAATTTGTTTTCCAAATAGATATTGATGTTGCGGCTTCAAAACCGGCGTTGAAAAATGTTTGTTGACCGCCATTTTCAAAATGACGGCCCAAAAAGGCGGGAAATTGAGCATTGTCCGATTTCAATGAAATTTGGTTTCCAAATAGGTATTGATGTTACAACTTCAAAACTTCAAAACTGACGTTAAAAATTGTTCGATGGCCGCCAAGGAAGGCGGGGAAATTCAATATTGTCCGATTTCAATGAAAGTTGGTTTCCGAACAGATATTGATGTTGCAACTTCAAAACGGTGTTGAAAAGTGTTCGTTTACCGCCATTTTCAAAATGGCCACCAAAAAAGGCAAGAAAAATTCAACATTGTCCGATTTCAATGAAATTTGGTTTCTGAATAGATATTGATGTTGTAACTTAAAATATGGTGTTGAAAATTGCCGTTGACCGCCATTTACAAAGTGATGTCTCAACTTCAAAACTGGTGTCGAAAGTGGTCCTTAGCAAGAACATTTTTGTCAATAAATGGCTACGCCGAGCGCAGCATGATACGACCGCAGCATGTCGATCATTGAAATTTCAACAAAAGTAGTTCAAATTGAATGTGGACACAGTAAAGAGCTTGACACAATAATTAGATGGACACAAAAAGAAGCTTGACACAGTTATTAGCTGGAAACAAACTACGGAAAAAATTAACCCTTTTGAACACTTATTGATAAAAAAACTGTAAGAGCTATGCAAAATGTGTTACTATCAATTAACACTTTACATCCATAGAAATAAAAAAAAAATCCATCGAAATCAGATGAAAAATAAAGATTTGACATATTTAGAAAAATTGCAATTTTGGCCCCTTTGACCCTTTGTAGCTCGGAAAAGGTAAAAGCTACGCCAAATCATTTGGCATACTACTGAAAGCTTAGATCAAGAGGAAGACAAAGAAAAAGATCCCATCAAAATCCGATGAAAAATAGAGATTTGACATATTTAGAAAAATTGCAATTTTTGTCCCTTTGGCCCCTTGAAGCTCGGAAACGGTATATGCTGCGCAAAATCCGTTGACATACCTCTGAAAGCTTAGATCAAGAGGAATCCGAAGAAAAAAATCCCATGGAAATCCGATGAAAAATAAAGATTTGACATATTTAGAAAAATTGCAATTTTGGTCCCTTTGACCCCTAGTAGCTCAGAAACGTTAAGAGCTACGCCAAATCCATTGACATATTACTGAAAGCTTAGATCAAGAGGAATCCAAAGAAAAAAATCCCATCGAAATCCGATGAAAAATAAAGATTTGACATATTTAGAAAAATTGCAATTTTGGCCCCTTTGACCCCTTGTAGCTCGGAAACGGTAAGAGCTACGCCAAATCCGTTGACATACCTCTGAAAGCTTAGATCAAGGGGAATCCAAAGAAAGAAATCCCGTTGAAATCCGATGAAAAATAGAAATTCCACATTATCTGCAAATTCGCAAGTTTGACCCATTCGGCCCCTCATAGCTGGGAAAGGAAACAAGTTACCAAAAATCTATTAGCTGAGTGCCATATTAATTTTTCACAAGGAATCCATTGAAAAAAATGCATGGGTGTTCCGCGGAACACATGTGTCGCCTGCACTATATATATAAAGAATTCCTGTTTTGTTTTATAATGACAAAGTCCAATGATAATCAGAAATAATCAAAATTAATGACAAACTAAATGCATGGTGCACATCTGCATTGAAGTTTGGTTGGAAAGTACCAAGAGGTCTATGAGGAGTTGCAGATAATGGAGGTATACCCTATGACGCAAATGAGGTAAAATGACAAAGTCCAAAAATAGCTGGAAAATCTGAAAAAAATCAAAATAAATGAGAAACTAAATGCATGGTGCACATCTGCAATATATATTGAAGCATTCCTGCAAGTTTGGTAGGAAAGTACCAAGCGGTCTATGAGGAGTTGCGGATAATGGAGGTATACCCTATGACCCAAATAAGCTAAAATGGCAAAGTCCAAAGACAGCTAGAAAATCTGAAAAAAAATAAAAATAAATGAAAAACAAAATGCATGGTGCACATCTGCAATATATATTGAAGCATTCTTGCAAGTTTGGTTGCAAAGTACCAAGCAGTCTAGGAGTTGCGGATAATGGAGGTATACCATATAACGCCAATAAGCTAAAATGACAAAGCCGAAAAATAGCTTAAAACCTGGAAAAACAGAAATAAAGAAAAACAAAATACATGGTGCACATCTACAATATATACTGAAGCATTCCTGCAAGTTTTGTTGGAAAATACCAAGCAGTCTAGGAGGAGTTGCGGATAATGGAGTATACCCTATAACACCAATAAGCTAAAATGACAAAGTCGAAAAATAGCATAAAAATCATGAAAACAGAAATAAAGAAAAACAAAATACATGGTGCACATCTACAATATATACTGAAGCATTCCTCCAAGTTTCGTTGGAAAGTACCGAGCTGTCTAGGAGGAGTTGCGGATAATGGAGGTATACCCTATGACGCCAATAAGCTAAAATGACAAAGTCGAAAAATAGCTTAAAAATCTGGAAAAACAGAAATAAAGAAAAACAAAATACATGGTGCACATCTACTATATATACTGAAGCATTCCTGCAAGTTTCGTTGGAAAGTACCAAGCGGTTTAGGAGATGTGGATAATGTAAAAATTTTAGAGCCATACAGACAGACAGACAGACAGACAGACACACGGACGGACGCAAGACGACGGATAGTGATCCCTATGTGTCGATCCTGCACTAGGTGCAGGCGACACAAAAATGCATCAAAATCGGACTTAATAAAAAAAATTTTTTTTTTTGAGATTAGCCCCTGTTGGGCCCCATTTATCTCGTGAGCGGTACATGCTACGTGAAATCCATTGGCATACCCCAGATTGGAAATTTCCTCTGGAGCACACTGAAACAAACCGCATCAAAATCCAATAAATAATAAAGATTCTACAGTCAAATATGTGAAAACACCCAATTTAACCATTTTTTGGCCCCTAATTCTGAAACGGGTGGGGTCAAAAACTAAAGGAAAAAAACGTTTCTCAAGAATGTTCCAAGAAACATCATACTAAGATTTGAAAACAATCCGTCCACTAGAACCAAAGTTATGCTGTCCACAGACACGAAAATACCTAATTTAACCCCTTTTTGGCCCCTTTTTTGCCTCTTTTTCAAAAATGGGTTGGGCAGGGAACGCGAAATTAAAACCCGGGCTTAAGCTTGTGCCAACAAACATCATGCTAAAATTTGGTAACAATCCGTTCACTAGAACCAAAGTTGTGCTGTCCACAGACGCCGACGCCGACGCCAACGCCGAAGCCGACGCCGACGCCAGCGCCATACCATATACGACCGCAAAATTTTTGCGGTCGTATGAAAAGCCCAACAAAGAAATATAGTAAAACATAATGAGACTTAAAATACAGTTCAAGACATTGGTGGTGTTCAAACTACCAAAGTTTAAGGGACTGAAGTTCAACTGTATAACTTACAATGTGAGCGTGATTGTGGCAATTGAAAGCCAGGTGAGCGATACAGGCTTCTTGGAGCCTCTGGTTTTATTCAAACAATAAAGTATTGAACTTAAATATACTGAATGGTGGGTGCCATGTTATCTGCTAATCTGAATGCTGTACAAATTTCTCGAATAACATTTTTGAAGGAATAATCGAAGTTATATTAGATTAGCGTTGTTTCTAATTGATTTGATGAAGATGAAGTCCTGCAGTAGACAATTGTTAGGACTATAATGACCAAATGTTCATCAAACAAACTCTTTAGTCCCTGAACAGGTGAAATCAAAATGAAAAGTTAAAAAAAAAGACAGAAAATGGACGCAAATGGTGAGAAAACTTTAGTGAGCAATAAGCACAGATAAGTCTTTTAAGGACAAAAATGCTTTTGCTCAAGTTTCAAATTAATGGCTGGCATTTAATATGTCAAAGTCGACATGTTGAAAAAACCTATAGACACGTGCATGGCTAATAAGCATGACAGATCAAATTTATTTGAAATCAATTGATTACACGTTGCCAGCAACATCTTGTAAGCAGTTGTCTGTAACCATGTATCATTTTTGGACCTTAAGTTATTTACATGTTAACTACTATTTTTCACCAGACATTCACTTTTTGACATAGGTTACCTTAGACTATCATCAACAAAAAAAATGTTTTACCAGGTCACAAGTGAAGTAACACATCATTATAAACGTGAACAATACTGTATATCTGTAAACATAAATCATAATAACTGCTCATTGTAATTGTCATTTTTATTAAAAACAGTAAAAATATTACAAAAGCTGATTGTATTACGCATATGTCATTGCAAAAAAGTAATGTAAGTCTCAAGTGAAGGAGATTCTGTTGGATGAGAACGTTCCTGACTAGGTTGTTTTTTTGGAGACTGTAGCATAATTGCGATGAATTACAATGAAACAAATATATTCCTTCAAGCTATTACAAAACGTATAACATATTCATACTATCATATCAAATGAAATACACAATGTAAAAGAGAACCATGAATTTACTTACTTATGAAACAATTTATGATTCTATAAAATTAAAGCCTACTTATGAGGACGATGCATATATTTATTGACATGAAAAAGAATACAGACCAAGAAAAAGTCTTAGGCCTCTTATGTAGCTAATCACAATGTGATTTGTTACAAGTAAGCCTTACTCGTGCTCTGCTGTGTGATTCATTGCTGTGATGCTACTTGTAATGTGATTTAGCGTACATGTAGCATCTGCATTTTGTTAAAGGCGTTGAAAATAAAATTTCAGTGTGATCAACTACTTCGGCATTGTGATTTAGCTACCTGGATTTGTGATTGAAGTCATCTGTAAAAGTAATCAATCTCAAATGATTTACTTCTTTTAAGGGTGATCCTGAATGATATAAGTTCAATGCTTGGCCGTTTCCCAAAAGATTAATTTGTGATTAGCTACCTATAAGCGTGATCCTTTATAAGTTCCCCTGGCCAAGTCCAAGTGTAAATATACTTTTTCTCATGCCAAATAATTTCTGTATTGAATGACTTTAATAAGGTCCCAAGTGAAAATTTTTCCTAACAAATTATAAGGAAATTATGAACAAATTACAAACAAATTATGAATTTGTAATTAGTTAGCATAATTTGCTAATAATTCATTAAACAAATTATTAACAAATTATTTTTCTCAATATCTAAGTATAATTTGTTGATAATCTGTTAGAATTTTGTTTTTATAAACCTAATTTGCTTGTAATTTGTTAGACTTGAAATTCAGCTTACATAATTTGTTCATTATTTGTTAAACTTGAAATTCTGCTTGTATAATTTGTTCATAATTTGTTAAACTTGAAATTCTGCTTGCATAATTTGTTCATAATTTGTTAGACTTGAAATTCTGCATACATAATTTGTTTATAATTTGTTAAACTTGAAATTCTTGTATCATAATTTGCTACTAATTTGTTAAACTTAGCATAAGCAATAAATATATAATTTGTTAATAATTTGTTATAGGGTTAATAAAGGTCAGTGTAACAACGATGCTTGAAATCTAATTCTTTGAATTTCTCCAAGTGTTAAAGCTTTTCAATGATCTTTTTGAAATGAAACCATGTGATCTATTTCAAATTAGTTGGAGCCAAAATAGTGTGTTGGTACATGAAGACAGTAAATTGCATCACAAAAAATGTGAAATTAGTATTTCTAGTTATTAAGGAATGAAACAAATTGAAGAAATTTATTCTGTCATAGCAGTTAGTGTTAATTTCTTCATTAATGAATCAGATTTAGATACCTTTTTGTATTGTATGGTTCAAAACAGATTTGCATGTGTGGAACTGATAAATGAATTTTGTTGTCTTTCTGCATCTCAAAAGCCACAGAAATACAATTCAGAAATGAATCATTATAATGAAAATGTATTCAAAATTTGCATATAATGCAAAACTACAAATATTGCTGCACGGAAATGATATTTATTATCGTTTTATTTGCTGGTTTATTGTTGATTTAGGAATATTTTTCATCATTAATTTTTCCGTATATATATAGGTACAACCTATAGCAAACAATTTTTGGATAAAGCAAATTAATATAATCCAATTTTAGGGTGACTTTGCACATTTTGTCTGTTGGATTGTGTACACACGTAGGTCAACATGACACACATTATAATTTGTTCATAATTTGTTATTATAATTTGCTTGTAATTTGCTTATAATTTGCTTGTAATTTGTTAGATATAATTTGTTAGCTCATTTGCATGTGATTTTGAATTATAACCAAATTATTAACAAATTATAATTTGTTTGTAATTTGTTAGAGTAATTTGTTTGGCCATTTTTTTCACTTGGGGTACATTAGTTTTATCACTTTCCAATTGTCAAATTTTATTTCTTATAAATATTAAGATGATTAAATTGTTTGATAAATTTCAAAATAACGACATAAAACTAAGAACCATGGATAAAATTTTCATTTGAATAATATATTTCCATTTAATGGAATAAGAATTAGACCCATAATTTCTAAAGATGACATATAAATATTTGATAATTAAGTTTTTGAAAAAAGTTTTGTAAATTTTTGGTATTGTTTGCACTTGCATGTTCCCCTGAGTCTTGAAACTAATACTACTTCTTTGTCATATAAATACAGACTAAATAACACATCATGTAAAAACATTCTTTTAATCAAATTATTTTTATTATTCATCTTCGGTACTACGCCAATATGAAAAATCAATTTGGCTTTTATCCATTATCTAATGTGAGTGTAAACCTGATCTGTTTTAGCACAAGGTCAATACGTTAAGCACATTCGACTTCATATTAACCTCTAGTTATAAACATACATGATCACGTGACCAACTTTGAACAAATCATAGCACTCTAAAAAATATAAGAAAATAATGTCACTTATTAGTGCGCCTGTTCACTTGTTCATCTTTCCTAAATTGTCCTATTGATATAATATTGTCTACGATCATGCAACTGGTCGAGTAACTTCTTCAGCTCTGAGAAATCTATTAAACTGATAATATGATTTCAAAAGGATTACCTTGATTGATTAAGGTAGTTGGGGTGTCTAAAACTGAGCATCTATTTTGCGCATCTAAGCTAAAATTCAATAATTAAATAAGAATGTTATATACAGTGCTCCCTCGTTATACCGCCCCTCTTTAACGGCGGTCCCCCAACTTATCGCCAAAGTTTTCTCTGGTCCGAAAGCTGGCGATATAACGAGGGTGCACTGTAAATGATTTTGTATGTCTTAAACAAAATAATTTAAATAAAATGAACTATAAGTATCAAGTTTGTTTGAATAATATTGCATATTTTTATAGCATATTGCTAAAAGTTTTATTGTGCAAATTTTTAAAAATTTCTTATGTCAGAAACCAAGACAGCTCAACTACCTTAAGAAAGAAAATTTCTTAGATCAATGAGTGATAGTTAATTGATGGTATCAGTTTTTTTTTAATTAAAGATTAAAAAATACTAAAAAAAATCCAGTAATTTTATTTTTGAATAGTTTAGCTATTTTTATTTCTTAAATTTTCAAAACACGGTTACATTATGAAATAGAGATAAAAGTAAAAACCTTAAAAATTTAGCTTCAGTATACATTGACCACACTACTCTTTAATTCTTTTTCCATCTCATGTTTTAGAAAAAAAATTTCTGAAGTTTTCACAATTATAGAGAATTTTTCTTCCATTATTTTTCACAATGACAAGAATTTTCAGCGATTTATTTTATATCCTTTTCTTTCAGGGACCTTCTGTTTTTCTTCATCCAACATATTCTGTCTTTTTTTAAGTTCAGAAATCACATCTTAATCTATTGCTCATTTGTCTTAACAGCTTTTTTTTTCTTTTTATCAAAGTGATCACTTTGAAGTCATTTACTGGGTTAGGTAAAATTCTCCTTACTTAAGGAACTTTCTCAGTTGTTTTATGGAAGTGGACAAGTCAAACAATTTCAGACTTCAGGAAAAAACTTCAATAAAAAACAATATAAAACAAAGATAAACTTATTTCTATTTTCAATATCCTTACTATTGAAAATCCCCAGTTTTTAGATTATGTAGACATCATTTACCTACAAGAACGATAATCAAATAAAGCTAAAAATGATTCCAAACTGCCCTTTTCTGGATCCAACAATCATTATTGACTCTCCTAAAATTGAAAACTAAAATATATGATAAAAGGGATGATTTTGATTTCAAGATTACTAATTTCCCTTTTCTGTAATTTCTAGCAAATTTAACCAACGCCTGACCAATATGATAAAAAAATTCTCATCTCTAGACATAGAACAACTCATGTTAAATTTAACACCACATCTACTCGGAACATAATCCTAGTTGTTTTACAGTATGTCACTAAAGAAACATTTTCTACAACTTAAGTATGTAAATTATGAAATTTCTCACATCTCGTTAAATTAAATTTTCAAAAGTTTAAACTCAGCAATCCTCACTTTCAAACATTTGCAAAATTTATTAAACTCGATGTCAGAAATTTCATAATCAACTTAGTTCTCGTTGTAGAAACCATATTTCTTGACAGGGACATTCCTCTAGTTCCATCCTACGGGTTGTTTATTTCTCAACTAGTGCCATTCGCAAGCGACTTTTAACTAATGTAAACTTACTACCACACCCAAACTTTTTCAACAGGGTTACAGATTTCATAAGTTGCTGAATATACTTTAGAAGACTTATAATAGATATGAACATCCGATATCTACATATGGCATTACTCGCGAACATCTTATTACTAAGGGCGTTTAAATCCTCACTTTTTCGGAAACTTTGTTAAAAAAATTCCAGAATCTGATTAAAGATCCAGAGAAACTGGGACGTAACGAACAAATTCTATAGATATAAATAAAAATTTCCTCATAAAATCAGAACTATGAAAGCCCCATCACTTACTGTTTGTTCACAAAAACAAAAAAGGATTTGTTTTGTGAAAAGATCTTTTAAATCATTCATCATATTTTTATTTCATTTAAAACTTTAACATTTTGTACATCCTTTGAATAGTAGAGACAGTATTTTGTATTTCACAGGTGTATTTATTAAGTCAACTAAACCAAGAGACAAAAAGGCTATTTTTGTACTTATTAAAATACAATGTCTAATTAACAACATACATATATCTATGAACACAAACAGTAATAATTAACAATTCCTTTGAAAGACATCTAAGTGTTTAGCACCAATCATGATTATTCTTAATTAAAAGATTCAACTTTTCTTGAATGTGGCACATTGACGTCTAAGTCTAAATCTAGATCTTCTAGATGTTTAGAAGTTTCATCTGAAAAAAAACAAGAAATTTGGTTAACATATGTACTTTTACAATCACAATTACATACATTTTAATTAAGTGGTATGTAAATGATTTACTAAGTAAGGGCTATGCTCTGTGAACAAAAATTTATTCACACAAAAGCATACAATATATGTACATTGTTAGAAAATATAAAAGGTATCCATTTGACTTTTAATGACTTTTTTCACATGTTTCACAAATAAATTATATATTTTCTGACAATGCAAGTCTGTTGTTTTTATCCTGCAGGTTCTTATACTTCCTTTAGTATTCTATGTCAAGCAGAGGGAAGAAATGTAAAAAACTACGTCCATCTTGATAAATCTGTGATCTCATAGGAGAATTGGCACTGTGACATCAAAATATCGATGTTTTTAAACTAGTTAACATATGTCTTTCTTCAGAGGAGATAGTTAAAATATGATTCTTCCATTAGGTCTAATATTTAACTATATTAAGCTATGTTCCACAGTGGTGGCTATGTTTATTGTCAGATCTGACTGAGATGAGCAATCTTTGTGAAGGACCTTCAATGCATTAGGCCATAAAAAATAATTAATTGGTTCACAGGCCCTCCCTCATCTAGTTTGAGGCTTGAAAAAAGCCCCTCATTGGCCCTATTTTTTCCCATTCCAATAAAATAAAAACAAAAAATCACCTCCCTCACTACATTTTTGGTGATTTTTAAAATGTAAAAAGCTGCCTCATCTATTTTTTTGGCAAATAAAAAGATAAAAAAAATCACCTCCCTCCCTCATCCTTTTAAATTAAAAATTGCCTGAAAACCAATTAATTAATTTTGTATGGCCTTATATCAGTATGGTTTAGTTAAATTTGCTCAAAACAGTTTAAGAGAAGATAATGAAAATGGTGATTTTTTCATACGGTCCAATGTTGAACTATGTTTCTGCTGGGGACCATGATTTCTATCTGATGGGAAGAAACTGGACAATTTTTTGGCACAAGATTTCGCATATATCATGCCTGTAAAGTCTGGTAGCAATTGCTCCTGTAGTTTTAGAAGATTTTATCAAAATGTGAAGTTAACTGATGATGAACAGATGATGGACAGACCACTGACGCCAAGTGATGACAAAAGCTTACACTGAAACTTTGGTTTTGCCAGTCCCCGCTTGACAGTTAAATTGAGGTCAAATATCATTGACCTACCATTAAAGGTTACTGAGAAACCATATCATTGTAACTAGACTGTAAAACCTAACATTAATTTGTCAGATTTTTGATATCTGTAATAGTTTTTGAGTTATTTGTAAAAAAAAACATTTTACCCTATGTTCTATTTTTAGTAACAGTGGCCATGTTGTCAGGTCTAAGGACTTAAAAATCACAAACTTGAAATGCATACCCTGGCGATCATTCAGGCCAAATTTGGTAAGTATTGGCCAAACAGTTTCAGAGGAGAAGACCTTTGAATCAAGGTTAATGGACAATCGGACGGACAGATGAAGGACAACAAACGATAGCAAAAGCTTACATAGCATTTGGCCAAGTTGGCTAACAAATATGTAGAATTGTTTCGTCTTCCCGTGTATGTAAGTGCCTTTTGTCTGTACTTACCAGATTCAGTTTGAACTACCATAATAGGTTTCATTGTTATTCCCCGCAGGTCTATCTCGTCACCACTAATACTGACCTCCTCATCAACTAGACCTGCAACAGTAAAATGCCTGTATGACAATAAGTGGGGTATCCCTTTGACATAATGAACATAAAAATTCATGGGTGTTCCATGGACACATGTGACACTTGCACTTTATACATTGAAGAATTTCTGTGTTTGTATTTTTGGTTTAGGAGATTTTAAAGTTTGCCATGTGCCATGGAATAATTTCAATTCATTAAGAGTTCTATGATAATGTGAATTACTGATAAAAGAAACATAAGACATTTTGTTATTGATATAGACTTTATCATAGCGTAACGCATCAAGCTCGCCAAAACGGGCTCACTTGATACAGGCCATTATAAGGTTCATAACACAAAAGGCTGTCAAGTGCTAGTGCCGGTACCAAGTCCGGCTATCCCGAGTTCCTATCGTTATTTATGTTTGTCTCTTGTTTTCATTATTGTTTTTCTGGTGCAGTTTGCTTGTAGATTGTGGCGTGTGATTATAGTTCTTGGCCATTGTGGGTGTTTGCTGTTATCCTGTTTTTGTAATTTCAAGAGCCTGTCTCGCTCACTATGGCCATTGTTGACATGCTGACATGGACAGTTCAAATAACCTCAATAATAATGGACCTAATTTTTATGTTAATAGATTCTGGTGTTATTTGCTTCAAAGTTGAACTATATTTCCCGATGGTAACCATATTGGATTTGGTGAATACTTACTGGTTACTTTTTTAAAGGGGACTAACTAAGGACTATTTTCACCAAGTTAAGTTCCAATTGGATAAGTGGTTTCAGAGCAGAAGATCTTTGAATGCCTATAGGGTCACTGGCAGCCATCTTTGATTTACCACACATATTTTAAGAACGGGCCAAGTAAAGACTTTAGTGACCAAATTTGGTTCCAACTGGCTAGAATTTTCAGAGAAGGAGATCTTTGAATTTGTTTTCCCATAGCATCCAATAAGAAACTATGTTTCCCGCTGATGGCCATCTTGGATGATTGATTGATATGTTACTCATGAAGGGCAGACATGCCAGACATACTTTTTAAAAGGAGACCACCAAACGACTATTGAGATCAAGTTTGGATCCAATTGAAATTGTTGTTTCAGAAGAGATGATCCTTGAATGCTTTCCAATAGGTCCAATGTTTAATGTTCCTGGTTTGCAGTCATCTTGAATGTAATTTGGACTTGACTGTCACATTTTTAAAGAGAACCAACTAAGGACTATTATGACCAAGTTTGGGTCCACCTGGCCTCACATTTTTAAAGAAGAGAAACTTTTCATATTTTTCCCATAGGGTCCAATGTAAACTAAGTTCCCTGCTTGGGACCATCACGGAAAAGGTCTTGAACTTGACTATGTTAAATAAAATGCAATCCTTGACATACTGAACATTTTTGCAATTTACACTTGACCTCTAGCTGAAATGGTTTTATAAATATCAGGCAAAATATATAAAATAATGAAAAATTTGACCACTAAAGGACAATAACTCCTATATGGTCTTCACAATTGCCATATAGGTAGATCTTAATATGCTGAATATTTTTGCAATTTAAACTTAACGTCTATCTCAAACTGTTTTTGAAAAATAAGACAAAATATATAAAATTACTAAAAATTGGACCAATAAAGGACTATTACTCCTATATGGGTATTTAAATTTTCTTCAAAACTGCCATGTTGGTAATCCTTGATATGCTGAACATTTTTGCAACTTAAACTTTACATGTATCTGTTATAGTTTGTTATATTAAAAATAAAAAAAACATAAAAGTTTTGAAAATAATAAGGAAAAAGGGTAATAACTCTAATCTGGGTCATCAGATTTCTTCAAAATTGCAGGTAGGGTAGATCTTGTCATGTTGATTTTTTTACCCCAACGTCAGATTATTTATATCTGCAACGCTTTTCGAGGTATTTGCCAAAAACAGCAATTTACCCCATGTTCTATTTAAGTAACAGTTGACATGTTGTTTGATCCTTGGACTAGTATAACACATTTTTTAACTACATATTATGTTGATGACATAGGACAAGTGTAGTTTAAAAAAGTCCAGTAGTTTCAGATGAGAAGATTTTAAAAAAAAAATATTACGACGGACGGTCAATGGACGCCAAGTGATGGCAAAAGCTAACCATAGGTTTAACCAGGTGAGGAAAAAAACAAACAAAATGACCTAAATTCCATTTTATTAAGTACGGGGTACGAATGATTTCTTAAGACCAAACAACCACACATTAATTACCAATACTAAAAAGTGATTTTCCCATAAGGCCAATGTTAAACTATGTTCCATTTTGGAGTTCATGTTTTTTTTTTTGAATTGGAAAGAAATGAGCAATCTTCGTGAAGGACATTCCCCACATCGTTCAAGTACAGTTTAGTTTAATTTTCTGTATTAGTATCAGAGCAGATGAAGAAAATGATGTTTTCCAATAGAGGTCAATGTGAAACTTTATTCTGTAATGCTGTGAAGGTGGGGATATGATGATGATGACAATGTCTACTTCCAGTTAACTGGGACTTGGATTATAAGGAATTGGGTTATTATCAAAGTGAGCTTTGCATTGATTCAATTCTCAGTTTTCAGTACACTAATATCTATTATAACAGTTGATTTTTACCCCTTCCATCTGAATGGGTTTTGCTTTTGAAATGAACTAACATGCATGATGCTAAGGTGCCAAAAATGACTATAAAGCCTATTAAAATTAAACTTAGCTGAACTAGAGGCCATGTTTTTTATTGGATCAGAAAGAAATAAGCAATCTTTGTTAAGGACCTTCAGTTCATCATTCCTGTAAAGTTTGCTTGAATTTGCTTGAATTCGCTTCAGTGGTTTCAGAGGAGAAGAAGAAAATGTGAATTTTCCCAAAGGGTCCAATGTTAAACCTAAGTTCCGCGCTGGCGGTCATGTTTTTTATCGGATCATAACGAAATGAGAAATCTTTGTTAAGGACCTTTAGTACATCATTCCTGTAAAGTTTGGTTGCATTGGCTTCATTTGGTTTCAGAGGAGAAGAAGAAAATGTGAATTTCCCTATATAGGGCCAATATTAAACTATCTTCCGTGCTGGCGGCCATGTTTTTTATCGTATCGGAACTAAATGAGCAATCTTTGTAAAGGATCTTTATTACATCATTCCTGTAAAATTTGGTTGAATTTGCTTCAGCCGTCTCTGAGGAGAACGAAGAAAATGTGAATTTTTCCATAGGGTCTAATGTTAAACCTGAGTTCCGCGCTGGCGGCCATGTTTGTTATCGTATCGGAATGAAATGAGCAATCTTTGTTAAGGACCTTTAGTACATCATTCCTGTAAAGTTTGGTTGAATTTGCTTCAGTGTTTTCAGAGGAGAAGATGAAAATATGAATTTCCCATAGGGTCCAATGTTAAACTATTTTCCGTGCTGGCGGCCATGTTTTTTTTTTCGGATCGGAACGAAATGAGCAATCTTTGTTTAGGACCTTTAGTACATCATTTTTGTAAAGTTTGGTTGCATTTGCTTCAGTGGTTTCAGAGGAGAAGAAGAAAATGTAAATTTTCCCATAGGGTCCAAAGTTAACCTAAGTTCAGCGGTGGTGGCCATGTTTTTTATCGGATCGGAACCAAATGAGCAATCTTTGTAAAGAACCTTCCATACATCATTCCTGTAATGTTTGGTTGAATTTGCTTCAGCTGTTTCAGAGCAGAAGATGAAAATGTGATTTTTCCCATAGGGTTAAATGTTAAACCATGTTCGGTGCTGGCAGCCACGTTTTTTGTCGGATCGGAACGAAATGAGCAATGATTGTTAAGGACCTTTAGCAAATCATTCCTGTAAAGTTTGGTTGAATTTGCTTCAGCTGTTTCAGAGCTGAAGATGAAATGTGATTTTCCCATAGGGTCCAATGTTAAACCATGTTCCGTGCTGGCGGCCATTTTTTTTTGTCGGATTGGAACGAAATGAGCAATCGTTGTTAAGGACCTTTAGTAAATCATTCCTGTAAAGTTTGGTTGATATTGCTTCGGCTGTTTCAGAGCTGAAGATGAAAAAGTGATTTTCCCATAGGGTCAAATGTTAAACCATGTTCCGTGCTGGCGGCCATATTTTTTGTCAGATCGGAACGAAATGAGCAATCATTGTTAAGGACCTTTAGTACATCATTCCTGTAAAGTTTGGTTGAATTTGCTTCAGTGGTTTCAGAGCAGAAGATGAAAATGTGATTTTCCCATAGGGTCCAATGTTAAACCTAGAAGATAAAAATGTGATTTTACCCATAGGGTCCAATGTTAAACCTAGAAGATAAAAATGTGATTTTTCCCATAGGGTCCAATGTTAAACCTAAGTTCCGCGCTGTCGGCCACGTTTTTTGTCGGATCGGAACGGTATGAGCAATCTATGTAAAAGACCTTCCATACATCATTCCTGTAAAGTTTGGTTGAATTTGCTTCAGTATTTCAGAGGAGAAGACAAAAATGTGAAAAGTTTAACGGACGGACGACGGACGCCAAGTGATGGCAATAGCTCAAACTGACACTTTGGGTCAGGTGAGCTAAAAATGAATTAATGTTGAAACCAATACAGATTGAACTGCCCCTTTGAATATATAATCTAGCATACATGTATTTAGTACTTGCTGGAGCTCCTTCTCATCAGCATCACTTCTATCTTCATCCCCATTCTGTATTTCCTCCATTTCTTGTTTTCTTTTTTTTCTTGTCTTGTTGCTTCCATTTGTTGTAGAGTTTGTCTCATTTTCAATATTGATTTGTATTTTGGATGCCCTTCTTGTTAAGTATACAATCTTTGGATGAATATAACCTGAAACAAAAATATGTCTTATTCTTACAAGTTTCTACATGTGTATCTTTTCTCACCACCAAAGGCTCTAAAGAGCCTGTATTGCTTTTCTCACCAACAAAAGGCTCTAAAGAGTCTATATTGCTGACCTATATAGAGATATGAATGGCGCTTTTTCTAAAGGGTCAAATGTTAAACTATGTACCCAGCTGGGGGCCACATTAGATTGGTGGCAGACATGCTAGGCGAAATTTTTAACGAGGACCACCCAGGAACTGTTTTGATTAGGTTTGGTACAAATTAAATCACAGGTTTAGATTTTAATGGGATCCAATGTTATTTCATCATGTTTTTTGCTTGTAGCCAACTTTGAAAAGATACATATCTGCCAGATACCTTTTTCGGAAGGGAAAATCTAAGAAACATTGTGACTAAGAATAATTATAATTAGTTTCTGAGAAGAAGATCTGTAACAGTGACCTTCCCTCCCAAAATTTATTGAATATTTTTATTAGATTTTTTCAGAACTTTAATATTTTTTATGTTCACAAAATTATAGATATTTTGTTTCTTAACATCATGACATGTTTACCTTGATGGAATTAAATAATTAAAATTTGTATCTTGATAAGTTTACCTGATTTTGATTACCTGACACTAATTAGAGTTACTGTATCTATAGGTGTTAATTAGATTATGTGTCACCTGTTGAAAAAGTTTACTCATTTTGATCTATTGTGGAGTAANACAACTCAAAGCCACCATAAGATCTTCAATGAACGGTGAGGAAACCCCACATCCAACGGCAGGTCGCCCATAAATAAAGAGTAATCAAGTTCAGCGAAATAAACATCATCCTAGACTCCCATAGACATAAAGTGAACCAACTAGAAAACAGACAAGACACAAAAAGGCTTAATAAATTTCCTGACTTAGGACAGGCGCAAACGTGCTGTGGCGGGGTTAAACTAGTTTTATTGGGTCCAAACCTTCCCCCTATAGCCAATGTGATAAATAAAAAAACGATCTTAACAACAGTAAAATTCAGTTGGCAACAAGACTGAGTCAATTATGAAAAATGAAACTGAAAGAATTAAATATACGGACATAAACATGAAATCACAAGAGACTACTAGCTGTTAACTGACATGCCAGCTCCAGACCCATTACCAACTGACAAATTAAGTTATGTACCCTCAGTATACAGATTCCACCAAGATCCCTTCCTGTGAGGAGTTTAGCATAATGATTTCATGTATATACCGGAATACATAACCCGTGTCCATGCAATACTGATTTTAGAAATTTAGAATGTGTTTAGTTAAAATGCAAAGACCCTATCAAAATGTCAATGTTAATACCAAAGAAGGCCAAACGTAATGACTTGACGACAATACCGTAATTATAACCCTTATGAATTAGACGATTTAAAGGTTTTATAAGTTTGTTAGGCGAGTTTAAGCATTTTTTACTCTTATGTAAAACATTACCGTAAAATAAGGGATGTGAAATGCCAACCTTGATTAGATGTTTATAGGTTGCGTTGTATTTATGAACTAAGTCTTTATATCGATGATAAAATTTAGTAAAGATGATAACGAAAACCCTGATGTAATAGTTCTTCGGTTATGAAAAGATTCCGTTCATTAAAATCGCAAACTTTATTACATACACGAGCAAATCGAACAAGTTGAGATATGTAAACACAATATGATAAGTTTGATTGTAATTGGATCAGTAGTTTTTGAGAAGATCATAGAATTTGAGTAAGTTTGGCTTTCATTGGACAATAGTTTATTAGAAAAATATCTTTGAATATGTTTTCCATAAGGTTAATGTTAAACTATGTACCCTGCTGGCGGAAATCAAGGATTAGGAACTAACCTGCCAGATAAATATTTGAGAGGAATCATCTGAGGACCATTTGGTTAAAATTGAGCTAGCAGTTTCTGAGAAAAAGATCTTGAATGTGTTTTCCAT
This sequence comes from Modiolus philippinarum, assembly GCA_002080025.1. Taxonomy (NCBI): domain Eukaryota; kingdom Metazoa; phylum Mollusca; class Bivalvia; order Mytilida; family Modiolidae; genus Modiolus; species Modiolus philippinarum. Next base: position 113,538 of record MJUU01029291.1, on the reverse strand, counting down.
TAGGTTACAATATTAAACTACGTTCTCTGATGGCAGCAATCTTTGATAAGCACAGACCTGGTGGATACTTTTTTGGAAGGAACCATCTAGGGACCACTGTGGCTAAGTTTGGATCATTTGATTGGACTATATAAAGTTTCTCAGAAAAAGATATTTGAAGGTGTTTTATATAGGACCCCGTGTTAAACTTAGTTGCAAGTCTTCCAGAACAAACATGTGTTGCCTGGGTAATATTGTAACAAAGACATTCAAAAATATTCCTAGTTCCGTCAAACAAGAAGTGGAGTGGGTATGCCAGAGAAACCAAACTCTCTTACACAATATAGGAGCTCATGTTGATACTTCTTGAAGATCCATCAATTAGGAAGTGGACATGGGAGATACTCCAAACTCTGTTTACATTGTATAAGTCCCAGTTTTGATACTCCATGCCAAATTGCAGAAGACTGGGATATCAGGTTCTTGAGAAAAACGTGACAGATATTTTTGTTACGTCAACTGGGAAAAATATTCTAAATTCCGTCAAACAGGAAGTAGGTATGCGAGAGATCCCATTAACTCTGTCACAAGGTATAGGTCAAATACTGATACTCCATGTGAAATTGCAGAAAAATGTGACAGATATTTTTTGCTACGACGACGGCAAATAGGAAGTGGTTATGCTAGAGATCCAAATCTGTCTTACACAGTAAAGGACCTCATACTGATACTCAATCTTGAATGACAGAAGGCTGGTATATACGGTGCATGAGAAGAATGTGACAGAAAATTTCATGACACAAAAAATATTCGAAAATCCATCAAACAGGAACTAAAAATAGGAGAGACTCCAAACTCTCTTACATTGTATTTATCCCTATACTTATACTCCATGCCAAATTGCAGAAGGCTGGCATATGTGGTTCCCAAGAAAAATGTGACAAGAATTTGCAAGACACAACACACATTCTAAGTTCCTTGATTTCACGTCATCATGGATTTTGAATCAACCCTGGATTGACACACTGATAGTGCGACGGGTGCCACATGAGGAGTAGGACATGCTAACCCTTCTGGATCACCTGATCTCCCTCCCTTTTTCCATTGGAGTTCACTATAGTTCTGAATGTTGTTTTTTTTCATTTCAGCGCCTTGTCCATTGTTTTGTCTTTGTTTTTGTAATCATCACTTCCCTTGTTCCTTTGGTATTCTACTGCCATTGTTTCCGTCAAACAGGAAGTCCCAAACTACCCAAGGGCTTGTGGTCGATACAGTGACTGTAACCTAGATAGAGCGCGGTTGCTTACGAATAGGCTACAACGGACGGAAGAGGATGCATAAGCAATCCCTATATGTTGCCACTGCATGAACACAGGCAACACAACTTTGTTCGCCGCTGACAGTCATCTTGGATGAGGTACATATCTAAAGAATACCCTTTTTCCAAGGAATTATCTAAGGACAATTGTGAATAAGTTTGGTTAAAGTTGGGCCTTAGCTTCAGAGGAAGACCTTTGAATGTATTTTCCAGAGGGTAAAATGTTATAACTATGGTCCACGTTGGCGTCCATTTTGGATACCTTTTTTTGGAAAGAACCATTTCTGGAATTTAAATTTGAATATTCAACATATTAGAAATTTCTGGAACAATCTTACATAATAATATTAGTCATGTGATTGTCAGTTAATGGAGAGTTTTCTGGAAGCTTTTTGTCTAGTTACAATGTATGTATAAATATAAAGAAAAAGGTGAGGCAGTCAGTTTAAGTAGTTTATACAAGATTATGACGCACATCTTTTGTATTGGAAATCGACATTAGTTATTGTAAATATATTATCAACTATTGAGTGAGGGTTATAAAGAATATTCATCTGGACATTTATTGGTGGACTTCAGTGGATTATTTATTTGATATCTATTTGGACTTCACATCTGTCAGATAAGTAATATACTGTATTTTTAATTTGTAAAATAATTATTTTTTGTTTTATTAAAAAGTTAATTTGTTTTATTATTGCTGACAATTTATAGGTAATTTCTACCTCACTACAGAAATTGGGGTCTCGTCCGGGATTTTCTAACTTGTGAAAAAAATTATAATAATTTTTACAAGATGTCATTTGATCAAGAACAATTCTTGTCTACGTGTCAGGTGGAGAACTTTGAGAAGCTTAAAAGGATGAATAGAATATTTCAGATAAACATTTGAAATTAAACGTCAAATCTGGAATGAGAAAATTTGAAATTCAAAGTGCGATTGTATATTATTTCGTTAAGGAAGACATTTTTATGAATCCGTTTTGGAAACTTTTGGCGTTCAAATACCTGAAATAGAAATTATGAAATTAGAAATTCAAGAAAGAAATCAAAATCAGAAAATTAGAATTAGAACAAAGAAAAGTAGAAAAATAAAGTGAAGAAAAGGAAAAAGAAGAAAGAAAATTAAAATACCAAATTGATCAGCAGGAAAAGGAAATAGGCTAAATTTTCAATTAGACCTGAAACAAGAGGCGCTCAAGAGCCTGTATCGCTCACATGGGCCATGGCTGACACAATAAGTCAAAATAATCCCAACGTTTAAGGGTTTCATTTTCAAGTTTGTTGATAGACACTGATGTTATATGATCCAAAATTAAACTATTTTCCCCATTGGCAGCTTTTTTTAATGGGGCGTAGACCGACTGTCACTTTTCTTGAAAAATCATTGTGCCTCACTGTGGTTCTAATTGGCCTAGTATTTTCAGAGGATATCTTTGAATGATTTCCCATGGGGTCCAAGGTTAAACAATATTCGTGGCCCGGCTGACTACCATGTTGGATGCTATGCGGACAAGCCGGACATATTTTATGAAGGGGACCAAGTAAGGACCATTGTGATCAAGTGTGATTCCAATTGGCCATGTACTTTCATACGAGGGGATCTTTAAATATGTTTCCCTATATTTGGTAATGGTTAAAAAATCAAAGTATCAGCAAACAGGAAGTGGATGCCCGACAAACTTGAAAATGGCTTACACAATACAACTCCTCATTTCCAAGCTTCAGACCAAATTTCAAATCATTCCCTCCATTACAAGCCAAGAAATCTGCGAAGAAAACTTTGTTATGGATAAAAAATCAAAGTATCGGCAAACAGGAAGTGGATGTCTGACAAACTTGCAAATCGCTTACACAATACAACTCATCATTTCTAAGCTTCCGACCAAATTTCAAATCATTCCCACTAATAGAAGCCAAGGAATCTTTGACGGAAAAAATTGTTGACGGACAGACAGACAGACGGACAAAGTGAAAACTTTAGGGCACCCGCATCTCGATGCGGGGCCCTAATTATTTTTTGTCTTATTATAAAGTTAATTTGGGCAAATTTTGTTTTATTATTGCTGATAATTTACAGGTTGTATTTACCTTATAACATTGGACTAGAAGCCTCTGAGATAAATGTATCTTTGAAAGTGTTTTTCATAGGGTTGCCCGCTGTCGGGCATCTTGGATGAGGTATGCCCCTGCCAGATATAAATTTTGAAGGGGACAATCCAAGGACTATTGAGTCAAAGTTTGGTTCCAATTAATCTAGTCGTTTTAGAGGGGAAGATCTTTGAATTAAAAGTTTACAAGGACTACAGACGGATGGATGAATGATGCCAAGAAATGGCAAAAGCTCACTCTGCTCATAGCCAGGTGAGCTAAAAAGAAAAGCCAGTTTCAATTTTAAGGGGTACAAGATATTCTTGTCTTGTCAACACCATACTAGACAAACAATCACCAAACAAGTTATTCTGATGTCATTGAAGTAGTTTGGGAATGTCCATGTCAATTATTTCTTGTCTGTGAAAAAATCATATTCTATGCTTATAGATGTGAGAAAAAAATAAACACTTTTGAACATGTATAATCATGAAATCTCAGGCACTCTCAGATAAGATATCATTACTGATCTCTAATTAGGCAAGCCTCGTCAGAGATATATTGAAATCTTACCATTGGTGTCCGGAATTTCTCAATCTTGTACTTTCCCAAGTGTAAGATTCTTATATTCTTTATCTTAATGAACACAGAGCAATATCTTTGTGAAAGTTTTTGATTGACTGTTTGATCATAGCAGATTTAACAACAAGTGGCCTTTTCTTAGGCGGTCAGGTAAGATAGACAAATCATGTAGTGATTGAAAGATTATTCAACTTGACTTCAATTAGTAAAATAAAAATAATTAAAAGGTCAATTGTTCAGAGAACAATTGCAAGGTCTTTCACCAGTTTTCACCATGATCACATGTTTGAGTTTGATTTTGTTGTCTATTTCAGTTCAAAATGTGTTGTAAACAAAAGTTGTGATCTTTATTATTTTTTTGCTCAATGGTTGCTAAGGACTTTTTCGAAAAATAAGCTTGTTGCTAAGGACAGGAAAGTCACTTCCGGTTGGCAATGTCATTCATTTCCTCTTTACAACATTATGAAACTTTTTGCCTATGGTTGCTAAGGATTTTTATGTCAAATAACGTTGTTGCTAAGGACCTTGACCTTTGACCTTGACCCCATTTTGTCGGCCATTGAGCTGAACAATTTATCTTCTTAAAGTTTCTTTGTACCTTCAATAGTTTTTGAGATATAGGCAAAAAACTCTAAAATCGGACCCCAAAAAATGGTTTTTTGGCCCATACGTCCAAAATGAATGGTCCAATTATTCTGGACCCCAGTGTCAAATGTAGACCTCAATGAGACAAACATTCTCTCAAATACATTTGATCATCTATCTCTTACAGTTTACGAGCTAAAGTGATAACAAGGCAAAAGGTCATCGGTGACCTTGACCGGTGACCTTTGACCTTGACATTTTTAGATGGCCATATATTACTTATTAACAATGGTGAAGGTTTCAGGTCTTTAAGACTTATCGTTTGGTAGTATCAAGCATTAAC
>MJUU01029291.1:46097-56907 GCA_002080025.1 Modiolus philippinarum | reverse complement strand
ATGTTTTTCATCGGATCATAATAAAATGAGGATCGTTTGTACAGGATAGGTCATAGATGATTACTATAAAGTTTCAAACCAATACCTCTAGTAGTTTCAGAGGAGAAGATTTTTAAAAGTGAGCTAACGACGGACAGACAGACGGACGACGGACGCCAGACGACGGACGCAAAGTGATGGCAAAAGCTCACCTGGCATAGCCAGGTGAGCTAAAAAGGGCAATGACTTCAACACTAGTTTTCGAATTTTCTTTAAAACTGCAGGTTTGGTAGATCTTAAGATGCTTATAATTTTCACTCCCAATCAAATTTTTGATATCTGTAATGGTTTTCTAGTTATTTGCAAAAATGCAATTTACCCCTTTGTTCTATTTTTAGTAACAGCAGCCATGTTGCTTGGTTTTATGACTAATCGAACACAATTTTGAAAATGTTTACCCTGGTGATGATTCAGGTCAAGATTGGTAACAATTGGCCCAGTGGCTTCTGAGGAGAAGATTTTCTAAAAGGGCATAAACTCCTATATGGGAAGTCAGATTTTCTTCAAATTTCAAGGTGGGTAAGTCTTGATATGCTGAACATATTTGCAGTTTAAAGTTGACCTCCATCTATTATAGTTTTTGCGATAGAAAATAAAGAATATCAAAGTTTTGAAATTTTAATGGGAAAAGGGCAATAAATCTAAGACGGGTTTTCGGATTTTCTTCAAAATTGCGGGGCAGGTAGATCTTGTCATGCTGATCACTTTTACTCCTTGCCAGATTATTGATATCTGTAATGGTTTTTGAGTTATTTGCCAAAAACAGCAATTTACCCCTATATGCTATTTTTAGTAACGGCAGCCATGTTAGTTGGTCCTCGTACTAATCGAACACAATTTTGAGTTTAGATACCCTGGTGATGATTCAGGCCAAGTTTGGTTAAAATTAGGCTAGCTGTTTCAGAGGAGAAGATTTTTGAAAAAGTTTACGACGGACGGACGGACGGACGGACGACCGACGACGGACGCCAAGTGATGGCAATAGCTCACATTGCCTTTAAAGCCAGGTGAGCTAAAAAGTGTCTACAGACAACGACGACAGCGCCATATCATAGTAAATGTATGACCTCAAAATTTTTTGCGGTCGCATAAAACAATTAGGCCACTCTTTAGCACTAAGAGGAATACAAATAACTTAATTGTATATCTGTTATTGTTTGTATGCAAATGTATATGGCTTTTCAGTTTCTATAATTACTTTGTATATCTCATATTGTTTGACGGAGATCATGTTTAGGCATGAATGACAAAAATAATATTTAGCTGCCGCAGTCAAAATTGCTATACATTTTGTAATCCGGGTGTTTTGTCATAGATGAAGCTTTATTTGTATCTCTAAAAATAATTCTTATAATATTTTATATGTTTTGTGGAGGCTACTGTAGCATTTGTACAAAAATTGTAGTTTACAAGTTGTCATTTAGGTCAGTTATGTATGCCAACAGTACACTGGAACATTCATCAGAAATAACTTGAGCTCACTTGAGGAAAAGTTGAGCTTAATTAGGACTAGTTGAGCATTACTTGAGGACTAGTGGAGTATTACTTGAGGACTAGCTGAGCATTACTTGAGGACTAGTAGAGCATAACTTGAGGACTACTTTAGCATACTTGAGGACTAGCTGAGTTATAGTACTTGAGGGCGAGTTGAGCATTACTTGAGGAAAATGTAGTTGAGTCTCATCTAGTTTGCATGCAATTTTTTCAACCGATCTCAGTTGAGCCTCAACTGAAAAAAATGGTTGAGCGTCCATTGCATTTTGGATAAGGGAAGATAGTCAAATACCTGAATGAACACCTTACCATCAAATGTCAACATTCTAGAAACCCTGTGAAAGTTTTTTTGTTTTAAAAAAAAACGCCCTCAGGGCAAGGCCAAGGTCATGATGTCTACAAATATGTTACCATTAGAAAGCTCTCATCACAAGAAAGTCAAATACCAAATATGAAAACCATACCACCAAACAACTTAATTCTATAAGAAAGGTTCAAAAATTGCCCCCCTTCCAAAGGTCAAGGTTAAAATGTTAACAAATATGGTACATGTTTGTATACCACTAAAATATCTGATTATAAGGAAGTCACATACCAAATATGAACACCCTACCACAAAAAGCCTATCTACTAGAGGCAAGGTTAAGTTTTCAAAAATTGCCCTCATGGAAATGTCAAGGTCAAAATGTATCATATATGGTACCACAAGAAATCTCTAATCATAAGGAAGCCGCATACCAAATGCAAACACCCTACCTCTAAAGCCTACCTCCTAGAGGTAAGGTAAAAGTTCTTCTAAAATTGCTTGCAGGGAAAGGTCAAGGTCAAAATGTCTACAAATATGGTACCAATAGAAAGCCCTCATCATAAGGGAGTCACTCCGCAACTAAAAGCATGCCTTCTAGAGGCAAAACTAAAGTTTTTTTTTTTTTTCAAAATTGCTCTGCGGGTAAGGTCAAAGTCAAAATGTTTACAACTAGAGAATTTGTCTGTAAGACACGGATGCCCCGCCAAAAGATTATTGCAAAGGATAACCTCCTATTAAAATGTAGGTCAACACCTCTTAATTGTCATTAATTTGGGCAGTATTCTTCAAGGCAATTAATTTAATGAAACATCATTGTCCTATAATATGTAGTTGTTGAAAAATGGAATTAAAGGCAAACCTTAACCAAATTCACGTAAAATACAGGTCAAAGCCATCTTATTGTCAATGATTTGGGTAGTACTCGTCAAGGCAATTGCTTTGATGAAATATCATTGTTCTATGATGTGAAGTTGTTGAGAAATAGACTTAAACACAAAACTTAACCAAAGTCACTGAAGCGTAAAATGTAGGTCAAAGACCCCTATTGTCAATGATTTAGGTAGTACTCGTCAAGGCAATTAATTTGATGAAATATCATTGTCCTATATTGTGTAGTTGTTGAGAAATGGACTTAAACGCAAAACTTAACCAACTTAACTTACCCATCAAGGCAATTAATTTGATGAAATATCATTGTCCAATAATGTATTGTTGTTGAGAAATGGACTTTTAACGCCAAACTTAACCAAAGTCACTGAAGCATAAAATATAGGTCAAAGCCACCTAATTATTAATGATTTGGTTTGTACTCATCAAGGTAATTAAATCGATTAAATATCATTGTCCTATAATGTACAGTTGTTGAGAAATGGACTTAAACATAAAACTGAAGCAGAGTCACTCAAGCATGAAATATAGGTCAAAGAATCAAACTACCTAGTGAACTATGTAGTACTATCAAGGATCTACCTACTGACCTATTATCATTGTTCTACCTCTTACAGTTTCTGAGAATTCGACTTTAACGCAATTTTAACGCAGTTTTTGCTGATGACGCCAATAAAGATGCTAGGGGTATGACAAATGCTCTCAGGATATTCGTCCCGGTGAACAAAAACACCACATTTAGCCCTTTTTGGTCCCCTTTGTTAAATACATGCAGGATCATAACACTCAAAAGAATTATAGCCTTCAACTTTTGCAAAAGGAATATTGTGTTAAATTTTCATTAGGATTGGTCAACTAGAACTTAAGTAAGAACGGAAATGAAGTGTCTGCGGACGACGAAGATCCAAGTATCATCGCCATATATGACCAGATTTTTTTGCTGTCGCATAAAAAAATATCAAAACAAACAAAAAATAGGGTATAATCCCTAAGAAAAAATGTAACATGTATTCTGTCAATCATTGAAGGCAGTTTAGGGACTATATAAATGGGCATCGCTGTCCATAATATTTTGAATATATGAATGAGGAATGTTCTGAAAGTGTCAGCCTTACATCTGTACCAAAAAGTAAAGTTTGAGACCAAAGGGATAAGACACAAGTTATTCAAACTTAGGGTAGTCTACTACTATATATAATAAACATAGGTAATCAACGATAACAGAGTTCGCCTCGTTATGGCACATTGTCAGAGTAACCCAATTTTGCCTGGATGCCTATGCTGATCTACCATCTGAGATGTATGCATATGTAAGGTTACAATGATCCTACCATGTATAGTGACTGAGATCTGAACTCATCCAAAAACTTGAATGTAAATCAATCAAGCGTAAAATATAGGTCAAAGTGACCTAATTTTGTCTGGATGCTGACCTACCATCAGAGTTGCATGCATATGCAAGGTTACAAGATCCTACCATGTATAGTGACTGAGATCTGAACTCATCCAAAAACTTGAATGTTAATCAATCAAGCATTAAATATATGTCAAAGTGACCTAATTTTGCCTTGATGCTGACCTAACATCAGAGATGCATGCATATGCAAGGTTAGATTATCCTACCATGTATAGTGACTGAAATCTGAACTCATCCAAAAACTTGAATGTAAATCAATCAAGCATAAAATATAGGTCAAAGTGACCTAATTTTGCATGGATGCTGACCTACAATCAAAGATGCATGCATATGCAAGGTTACATGATCCTACCATGTACAGTGACTGAGATCTGAACTCGGACGTAAACTTGAATGTAAGTCGTTCAAGCGAAAAATGTAGATCAAAGTGAACTTATTTTGCCTGGATCCTGACCTACCATCAGAGATGCATGCATATGCAAGGTTACATGATCCTACCATGTATAGTGACTGAGATCTGAACTCGGACGTAAACTTGAATGTAAGTCATTCAAGCGGAAAATATAGGTCAAAGAGACCCAATTTTCTTGGAGGCTGTGAGATAGCCCAAGATGCATCTGTATACAAAGTTTGATGATCCTACCCTTCATAGTTACCAAGATATATACCTAAATGCGGACGCGGACGCAGACGCGGACGTAGACGCGGACGCCGGGGGTAATCCAATTGTCCTCCTCAACTTCGTTGAGGCAAACTAAAAATTGTACAATCTAATATGTGGGGCTTGCAACAAGAATATACGTAATAAAACTAAATGTATATACACAAGGTGAATTTCTTGGACAAGACTGATTGAAATATTTATATCAACCTACCAATCACAACTAGGGCACCAATCACAGCTATCAGTATACGCCACAAAGACAAGCTTCCTGTAAAAGAGCAAAAAGTATAATTTAGAATACAATCATTTATTAATATCTGTAAATGTGATCGTATTTCAAGAATTTAAAAGGATTATATACAAATATATGTGTCTTGTAGGTACTTTTGAATGCGCTCTGAATTAGCTAGAAGTGTGTTTTTGATACAAAAAAAACAAATGTCTCCAATCCCCCCCAGTACGTAATATTCTTTGAGTAATAAAACAAAAGTAAGTTTTATGTTGCCACCAGTGAGGTAGCCTATCATTCCAGCTAGACGATATACATGATATACACAACTAAAAATGATGGTCAACAATCCTGTAAAGTTAAGTTGAAATCCTTTGAAAAATGTCGGAGAATCAGCGTCCGCAAACTTTATTTAGTAAAATTATAAGTCAAAAGGGGGAATAACACCCACTAAAATTGGCCCATTAATCCAACAAGACGATATGCAAAACTAGGCATGATGGCCAACAACCCTGTAAAGTTTGGTTGAAATCCGATGAATAATATGGGAGAATTGGAATCAACAAACTTTATCTCCATATTATTTGATTTTAATGCTGCTGAAGAGAGGTTACTGCTGGTGGACCAGAGGTCCCCGAGGGTATTCACCAGCCCTATAGTCAGACTTGTCTGACATGAAAATTTTACCTGGCGTGTTCTAGAAAATTACTGTTATTATCAAATTCTAACCCCTTCAAAATACCGAGGCTTCATTCTGTGTAGGGCCCTCGGTAAATGTCCTTGGTACTGGATTTGGCTTCCTAATTCAATTTATTTGTAATGAGTACTTCTTTTGTTACAACTTTTGGATTATGGCTTTCCATATTATTTGATTTTAATGCTGCTGATGAGAGGTCACTGCTTGAAACACGTGTACAGCATAACGAAATTTACTGTTTTTATGCAACTTTGGTAATTTTTGTTTTTTGAACCATTTGGCCGATGCCACTGCTGGTGGACCAGAGGTCCCCCCGAGGGTATTCACCAACCCAATAGTCAGATTTGTCTGACATGAAAATTTTACCTTGCGTGTTATAGAAATTAACTGTTATTATTTAAATTCTAACCCCCTTCAAAATACCGAGGTTTCATTACGTGTAGTCCACTCAGTAGATGTCCTTGGTATTGGATTTGGCTTCCTAATTCGATTTATTTTTGGTAATGAGTACTTAGTAGTTAGAACTTTTGGATTATAGCTTTCCATATTATTTGATTTTAATGCTGCTGATGAGAGGTTACTCCTTGAAACATGTGTACAGCATAACGAAATTTACTGTTTTTATGCAACTTCAGTATTTTTTGTATTCGCAAAATTTTAAGTTAAAAAGGGACATAACTCGCACAAAAATTAGCTGATAAATCCGGCAAGATTAAATGCACAACCACGTATGATGGTCAACAATCCTGTGATGTTTGCTTGAAATCCGATGAAAGATGTAGGAGAATTGGTGCCCACAATCAATCCGGCGAGACAATATGAACAACTATGCATGAAGGTCAACAATCCTGTGAAGACAAAAACAATATGTCTTTCCGTTGAATGGGGGGACATAATTATTAGCACAAGGAAAGTTGTCAACCGAATAAACATGGTAAACAAGTGTAGACACAGAAATGTCTTGCCTATATATGCATATCTTCTACAAAATATTTAGTCAAGACTACATGAAAGGTGTCAGACTGGCATGCAAAGCATGTAGTAGCAATAAACCAAATAATTGATGCCTCTAGGTGTTCTAGGTACAAATAAATAGGTATAAGGTAACAAGTGATCAAAGTCAATGAAGCATGAATTTGAGGTAAATGCTATGTAACAGACTGTCAGACTGGAATGTGCCTTCTTAGTTGTAGCATTAGGCCCAATTTGATACCTGTAAGTGTTCTATTTACAGAGAAATGATCAAAGTCAATGACCCATGAAATTGAGGTCAAGGCTACATGCATATATGACAGGTGTCAGACTGGCACACACACACATACACCAAGATGTAGCAAATGAGAAAATATAGTTTGTCTGCACATTACAATGCCTCAGAAATTGACCTGAATGTAAAACTATGTCGCAAAATTTACAAAGTCATTGAACTCTGCAAATCTGATCGGGATTAACTGATCAGTGTCTTACAGACTGAAATGCACCCACTAAGTGTCTTACAGACTGAAATGCACCCACTAAGATAGGTCAATACACTTAATATAATAGATCTTTGTATGTAAAATGCATAGAAATCAACTTGAATGTGAAACTGTGCTGCATTTTTTATGAGGTCATTAAACCATAAATATAAGGTCATGGTCATCTATAACATGTGATGTTGGAAAGCTTACACCGTAAGTTATCTGTGGACAAAAGATGATGCATATACGTAGTATACTTTAAACGTTATTAATGGTTTAAATTAGAGCTGTCGCCAAATGGCAACCAATTTTGCCCCCGCTCAATGAACCCTGAATCAATATGGTAAGTGCAAATTTCAGTGTGTGAGGACATAATACAGTATAAGTGTGGATACAGTATAAGTATGAACTGGATAAAATATCTCCCCCTTTTTTCCAGAAGATACACAAAGTTGAATTATCTCCCTTTCACAATTTCAAGCAGCAACCATGTGATTAGGACTTAAATTATTCTTTGGGTGGAAATTAATCCAATTAAAAGCACTTTTAATTTTTTCAGTTTCCATGGCAACAGCAGCCATTTAGGAAATTCTATGATCTAAAATAATTTCTATTGGTGCTAGACAACTTTCCTTTTACGTTTAATCCAATTTCAGGCACTTTGAATTTTCCCGCCCATTTTCAGTTTCCATGGCAACCAGGGCCATTCTATTGCAAAAGATGTGTATGTGAACATCTACTTATTGTAAGTTAGATTCCTTTGAAGTAGGTGGAATATGCTTGTAAAGTGTCTGAAAAAACATCAAAACTTGTTTTTCGTACGGATGGACGAACAGACATTCGGATGAACAAACAAATGAATGAAAGAACGGACAGACGAGGGTTAACAATATGCCCCCTAACTTTTCGTCGCGGGGGTATAAAAAAGTTTACGACACCGCCATTGCCACCACCGCGGGAAAGTAATACTTATGTATCTTTTTCAGCGAATTTCGTCAAAGGCGAGACAAAAATCAATAAAAAAAAAAATAATGGACAATGTAAAGCACTGAACATTTTACAAAATTGCACCCTATCGATAAGAAGTAGAAGCTAGATAATTAATGCTACAAAATAAATGAAACGAATTCATCAATCTCCTAGAAAGGAGAAGGTGCTAGTAAAAGCTTACATCAACAGGGAAGAAAAGAAAGTTGTTTTATGTGTTTCTGAATTTATATTATGCTCTAAATGGGTCCTTTATTGAATTGGATGAATAAACTTGATTTGAAACCCATTAAAGTACTATGAAAAATTGAGATTTCAGCCCCCCCTTTGTCATATTTATTTTTGATGGGCAATGAGTGTTAAAAAAACCTGATATTCATGTATTTTATACAACAGAACCAAAGTAACAACACTAAGACAACACTTTTGGAACATTTTTAAAGATATAGTCACGTTTTTAACCATGTTCACTCATGACTGGAAGTCTTTTCGGTGACGACCAAATATATTTAAGCAACGGCAGTAGAATACTGAAGGAACAAAGGAGTGAAATTCACAAAATTGAAGTCCAAAGACAGGGCAAAAACGAGAACACAGAAACAATGACGTTAGACACAAAAACAATGACGTTAGACAGATACAGAGCACAGAAACAGAAATTACAACATTCAGAACAAAGGCACTCACATGTCAAAGTGGGTAGTCAAATCCGGGAATACGTGAATCTAGCTGAAAATGTCCAATTTCATTTGGGATACTGACACGTCATATCTTTCAATGATGCTATGGTGACGGCCATAGAATTTCTTGAGGGATGAAATTAACAAAGGTCAACAAATCCCTGACTAAACAACTTTTGGGACAGTGTTTTTGCTCTGTTAAAAAAATCACTGTACAAACTACATGCTCGACAGTAACGAATCAACTGTGAAATGTACACTCCATAGGCTGGAGAGGTAGGTATATTCCTGCTAAGAAAGGGGAAGTTCACAATGGGGAAATTAAAATCATCATGCTTGTCATATAGCAATTAAGTAACTAGATTTGGTAGCTATTGTATTGTATTGTCCTATCTAAAAATTTATCAAGCTTGCAACCAACAACAACTTTATAAAGTTAATGGTCAAACTTCTCATAAGAAGTATTGGTATTTTTTCTCAATCTTTTAATTCATTTTTCTAGAAGAATTTTATGCATCTATCTATTAAAGTCATGCAGTCATATGTTAAAATAAGTTCTACAGTTGTTCATTGGATTACAAATCATCATCAATCACCAAAGTTATAGCAGTTTGACAGAACCAGCCGAGTGACAAGTAAAAGGGCAAAATCATGAAGATAGTGGAGTCAGAAATATCCGATGCCAATGGTTGAGCTTAAAACAACTGACGATTCACTTATTGTATTATTTTGATTTGTAATTTTTAACCTTTCTTGTTATTTAACAGCATTTTAAAAAGCAAACATAGTCTTTTAAACACAATAGTTAGCTTATGATATAAACCTCGCTTAGCTTTCTCCTCAGGGCTGCTTGTTGTGTTTTCTGTGGTCATGTTCTCCTCAGGGCTACTTGTGGTGCTTTCTGTGATCATGCTACCTTCACGACTACTCGTTGTGGTGCTTTCTGTGATAATGTTCTTGTCTAGGCTGATTGCTGTGTTTTCTGTGGTGCTTATTTTAGAACAAGAACAATTTTGAAAAGATGGACTGCATATAGAAAAACCATTTTGTAATTCTTTAAAAAAATGTCCCTGTTCACAACTACAGGTATTGTCCACAGATGTCGAATTCACAAAGTTTGTAATCTCTCCCTCTGCATCACATATACTCTTCTTGAACGGGCATCTGAATAAACCTGGTCCATTTGTTCGGTAGCTTGTATTTTGAAATCTTCCCTCAGGACAAGGTACTGCATCCCTATTTCCAGATCTATTCAAGACTGGATATGTACCTACAATTATAAACGGTCATTCATATGATGCCTTTTCTATACCTGTATGATAAAGAGGTGAAATATTCAATTTCATGTTTGCAGTGGACAATTTAATTAAAGTGTTAAAAAATATAAAATTAGCTTTTGGATTTTTTTCTATTTCTAGCATTTCGATCCTCAACAAGAAATGCAAGTATTTTTTTCTGATGGGAGAAAAATACCTTGTTTTTTGTTTCCTTTCCAATTCAATATTTTACAAAAGGATATGGAGTAAATGAACATGAGACCATAACACATATGTTCACTCCAACTGCAATAATTTTAATGAGCTGTATGGCCATTTCGGAAATTAATTCCTCATCAGCAGCACTAGAACCCAAACAAAGGAAATCCATAATTTCGAAAAATGTTTAAAATACATAAAACCAAATGAAATCCGAATAATCAGTAATATCAAATACAGCTAAGGACAAAACTACGATGGAGGGAGTTAATCCTTCGGTTTTAGAATTTACATAAATTTAGATAATAGTTATTGAACAAAGTGTACACATGAGATATAATCTCATGTACAAGTACACCATATCTAAGAACAAGATGTGTTTGTGAAACACTACATATGCCCCCAGATTCTGATTTTTTCCCCCTTTTTGACCCCTATGACCTTGACCTTTGACCTTTGACCTAATTTTTTTT
>MJUU01029290.1:0-11251 GCA_002080025.1 Modiolus philippinarum | reverse complement strand
AGGTTTAACATAGGACCCTATGGGAAAAATCACATTTTCATCAATTCCTCTGATACTGCTGAAGCAAATTCAACCAAACTTTACAGGATTGATGCACTAATGGTCCTTTACAAAGATTGCTCTTTTTATTCCGATTCCACAAAAAACATGGCCACCAGCACGGAACTTAGTTTAACCTTGGCCCTATGGGAATTCACATTTTCATCTTCTCCTCTGAAACCACTGAAGCAAATTCAACCGAACTTGACAGGAATGATGTATGGAAGGTCCTTTATCAAGATTGTTCATTTCGTTCTGATCCGATAAAAAACATGGCCGCCAGCTTGGAACTTAGGTTTAACATAGGACCCTAAGGTAAAATTCACATTTTCATCAACTCTTCTGATACTGCTGAAAGCAAATTCAACCAAACTCTACAGGAATGATGTACTAAAGGTCCTTTACAAAGACTGCTCATTTTATTCCGATTGGACAAAAAACATGGCCGCAAGCACGGAAGTTAATTTAACATTGGCCCTATGGGAAATTCACATTTTCATCTTCTTCTCTGAAACCACTGGAGCAAATTCAACCAAACTTTACAGGAATGATGTATGGAAGTCCTTTATCAAGATTGCTCATTTTGTTCTGATCGGATAAAAAACATGGCTGCCAGTGCGGAACTTGGGTTTAACATAGGACCCTATTGGAAAAACATCATTTTCAACATCTCTGAAACTATTGAAGAAAATTCAAGCAAGTTACAGAAATGGTGTATGGAAGGTCCTTTACAACGATTTCTCATTTTGTTGGGATCCGACAAAGAAAATAGCTCCCAGGATCAAACTTGATTAAGAATGGTACCCATAATTTAAAACATTTTTTCCATTACATGCCCTTAAATTGTTGAGCAAATTCAGTCAAACTGAGATTGTTTATATTGTTTTGATCTGATAAAAAACAAGACTGCCAGCACAGAACATATTTTAACATAGGATCCTATGGGATGAACATCACTTTCATCACCTGCTGTAAGCATTTTGTCAGGTGAGTGATTCAGGCTCAGTATCTGAGCCTCTAGTTACATTTCTTATACTACCAATAATACTGTAAACTTGAAATTAATTGAATGTTCAGTGTCCAGTACTGTGAAATTTTTAGGGTATCAAAATGGAAAAGTAGGTTTTTCACTCATGTTTAATTTCAAACTCGAATACTGTTAATTCAGACTTTCAGAACAGTACAATTGTTGTATATTCTTACCATTAAATGGAAAGAAAGCTTTTTCATTGTTTAGAATTATTGTGTGTAGAAGCTTTTCTCTAAGGGATTCCACAAAATAATGGCAATTTCTGCATTTTCAAAGGACCAATTCTTGATTTAGGGGAGTTTGAGTTTACATCTTAAATTCTGCTCTGTGTACAAAGTTTTCAAGATGTCTGCTTTACAATGAAGTGGGAGTTACCGAGAAGTACAATCTCTGTATCCCCAATCTTCTTAGTATTGATCAGCAGATCCTAAAACATGACATTTCCACTGAAATTGTTTGGAAATTTCTCTTATCTTTTCAAGTCACGTTTTTTGAAGGATTTTTGGATTAGGCCGTAATCTTGTCTAGATGGCCGTGTGATTTTTCTGTGGTTTATAGTTAGCATGTAAAGGTTATATTTGTGATTGATTCCACACTTGAGCTCAAAGGGTTCTCCAGTTTATAAACAGTTTATCACTCCATTTATATCAGTGGTTAATAAATCTTCGTGAGATATTGATGGATGGGAAGTCCATTTTAATTTCATTAATGGTTTGCGATTGTTTAATGTGTAAATCACAACAACATTAAAAGACGGGATTGAAATAACTAGTAATTATGACCTTTGTAAACATGGAAAATTCTTTCCAGTGTCTTTTTTTTTTTTAGATGCCACTTTCTAGACTTGGGGATAGGATTTCAGGGTGATGTAGTGGCTTCAACCTCTAGCAAACTTTTGAGAATCAACAAGATAATGTTGATGTTTAGCTAGCAATTTGCACCCTTTAAAGCTTTTTACCGGTAGTCATAGCCACTTTATATTTGACATGATGTTGTGTCTTGGGGAGTATACATACCAATTCAATGATGGCTCTGGCCCCGAAACTGCCCCTTCGTGATTTATGAATGATCTGAAAGTAAGTTAGTTTCAGCAGTTAGTACGCAGTCTGTACCAGTGCTGTATGACATGTAGATGAGTTTTAAGAAATAAATACTGATTTGCACCCAGATGGTGGTTCTGCATGCATGGTCCATCATATCAAGTTTTTCAGAAGCAAGTTAATTGTAAGCAGAGTTAAAAAAGTTTGTAGATTTTAGTGTATATTTTTCTGTAGCCAGTCAATTTCTGTTTCTTATACTTGACAAACAGAAAATTGGTCTGGTTTGAGAGTGGGAGGGGGTTTATATTTCTACAATATCTGCATAAGTTTTCATGTTAAATCATTGGAAACATCAGGGAAATGGATATGAAATATAATTGTAAGTGGGCACATTATTTCACAATTCTTTTGTGAATTTAGTGATAATAATTTCGTCATAAATATGATACATGTAGTTTGTATAGATTATTTGTTCTGAGGTGTAAGAATTTAAATCAACAACTAACAAACATGAAAAATTGTTGTTACGTAATGATTTGGCAAGTTGGGCTTTATGAAAAAAGGCAAATGAAAAAACATAAGCATTTTTGTAAGTAAACAAATACCCTTAAAGAATCTGCTTAATTGCATCTTTTATGCTACTGATATATAACACAATAATTAAAAAATTACAAACTTGCAAACTGAGGATCATCTTTAATCAAAATGATTAGAAAATCTGAAATTGACATAATGTAATTTAATTTGGTTTCATATCTCCAAGAGATTTTACTAGTGTCTTTTTATCTTGTGATTAGTACAATGATATCTTGTCAGTTTGTCTGTCAAAGCTGAAGAATAAATCTCCCTACATTGATTTCCTGAGAATGTTGAACTTGAAAAGATGTCTGTTCTTAGAAAATGGTTTTTGATGATCAAAAGAACTTTATGTAACAAAATAATGTATCATGTGTCCTACAGTATACTTGTGTTGGACAAGACAGTTAAGGAACATATGGTGATTGGTATGAGACAGGTCAGTGTACCAACATAATTGTATTGGGCAAGACAGTAGACAGACATGGTTGGACAGTAGACAAACATTTGGTGATTTGTACAGGACAGGACAGTAGACAAACATATGGTGATTGGTACAGGACAGGGTAGTAGACAAACATGGTGATTGGTACAGAACAGGACAGGACAGTAGACAAACATATGGTGATTGGTACAGGACAGCACAGTAAGCAGACATATGGTGATTAGAACAGGATAGGACAGTAGACAAGCATATCCTGATGGGTACAGGACAGGACAGTAGACAAACATATCCTGATTGGTACAGGACAGGACTGTAGACAATCATACGGTGATTGGTACAGGACAGGACAGTAGACAAACATATCCTGAATTTTTACAAGACAGGACAGTAGACAAACATATGATGATTGGTACAGGACAGGACAGTAGACAAACATATGTGATTGGTACAGGACAGAACAGTAGACAAACAGACGATGATTGGTACAGGATAGGACAGTATAGACAAACATATGGTGATTGGTAAAGGACAGGACAGTAGACAAACATATGGTGATTTATACAGGATAGGACAGTAGACAAGCATATCCTGATTGGTACAGGACAGGACAGTAGACAAACATATCCTGATTTTTTTACTCGACAGGACAGTAGACAAACATATGGTGATTGGTACAGGACAGGACAGTAGACAAACATGTGGTGATTGGTACAAACACATGACAGCAGACAAACATATGATGATTTGTACAATACAGGACAGTAGACAAACATATGTGATTGGTACAGGACAGGGTAGTAGACAAACATGGTGATTGGTACAGGACAGGACAGGACAGTAGACAAACAAATGAAGATTGATACAGGACAGGACAGTAGACAAACATATGGTGATTGGTCCAGGAAAGGACAGTAGACAAGTATATCCTGATTGGTACAGGACGGGACAGTATAGACAAACATATCCTCATTGGTACAGGACAGGACAGTAGACAAACATATCATGATTGGTACAAGACAGGACTGTAGACAATCATATGGTGATTGGTACAGGACAGGACAGTAGACAAACATATCCTGATTTTTTACTAGACAGGACAGTAGACAAACATATGGTGATTGGTACAGGACAGGACAGTAGACAAACGTGGTGATTGGTACAAGACAGGACAGTAGACAAACATATGATTAGTACAGGACAGGACAGTAGACAAACATATGTGATTGGTACAGGACAGGACAGAAGACAAACATATTGTGATTGGTACAGGACAGAACAGTAGACAAACAGATGATGATTGGTACAGGATAGGACAGTATAGACAAACATTTTGTGATTGGTACAGGACAGGACAGTAGACAAACATGGTGATTGGTACAGGACAGGACAGTAGACAAACATATGGTGATTGGTACAGGACAGGACAGTAAACAAATATATGGTGATTGGTACAGGATAGGACAGTAGACAAGCATATCCTGATTTGTACAGGACAGGACAGTAGACAAACATATCTTGATTGGTACAAGACAGGACTGTAGACAATCATACGGTGATTGGCACAGGACAGGACAGTAGACAAACATATGTGATTGGAATAGGACAGGACAGTAGACAAACGTATTGTGATTTGTACAGGATAGGACAGTATAGACAAACATTTTGTGATTGTTACAGGACAGGACAGTAGACAAACATATGGTGACTGGTGCAGGACAGGACAGTAGACAAACATATTGTGATTGGTACAGGACAGTACAGTAGACAAACATATGATAATTGGTACAGGATAGGACAGTATAGACAATCATCTGGTGATTGGTACAGGACAGGACAGTAGACAAACATATGGTGATTGGTACAGGAAAGGACAGTAGACAAACATATGGTGATTGGTACAGGACAGGACAGTAGACAAACAAATGGTGGTTGATACAGGACAGGACAGTAGAAAAACATGGTGATTGGTACAGGATAGGACAGTATAGACAAACATGTGGTGATTGGTACAAGACAGGACAGTAGAAAAACATGATGATTGGTACAGGTCAGGACATTATAGACAAACATGTGGTGATTGGTACAGGACAGGACAGTAGACAAACATATGGTGATTGGTACAAGACAGGGCAGTAGACAAACATTTGGTGATTGGTACAGGACAGGACAGTAGACAAACATTTGGTGATTGGTACAGACAGAACAGTATAGACAAACATGTGGTGATTGATGCAGGACAGGACAGTAAACAAACATATGATGATTGTTACAGGACAGGACAGTAGACAAACATGGTGATTGGTACAAGACAATACAGAAGACAAACATATGCTGAATTGTATTGGTGACTGGGCAGTAGATTGACATGTTGATTTGTTTTGAATGGGACAGAAAAGTAGCATAAGAAAATAGTAGACTGACATATTTTGATCTGTATGGGACAGGACAATAGAGGGACATGCAGACAAACATAGTCTGTTTTGAGAAACAACTAATTTTACCAAAAGTGAAAAAGAAACTGATCACTTGAATAAAAATGTACAGAATGTTTAAACTTTCAAATTTAAGAACACATATCAAAACCTTGTCATATGTTTATATTGGAAAACAACTTAATAATTTTCATTTTACCCGAGATTACAATTTTATGCACGATTTTCATTTTACCAGAGATTGTAATTTTCTTGCACGATTTTCATTTTACCAGAGATAACCTTTTTTTTTTCACTGCTGTTAAATGTGTTATTGATTTACACCAAGTTTTAA
The DNA here is from genome assembly GCA_002080025.1 of Modiolus philippinarum. Taxonomy (NCBI): domain Eukaryota; kingdom Metazoa; phylum Mollusca; class Bivalvia; order Mytilida; family Modiolidae; genus Modiolus; species Modiolus philippinarum. The sequence goes on along the minus strand of MJUU01029290.1, from coordinate 5,355 downwards.
AAAGCTGTTCAATCTTCAGAAATATATCTTTTTTTTGGAAAAGATAAAACGGAAAAGTGGGAAAACTGAAAAGCAAATAAAACGCATGTTACATTACAGATTAACACATGTCAGTAACTTGGTAATTTTGTTAAATTCAGGATTGCACTTCACATTTCAAATTGTTGACTTAATGAAAACTTGTCCTATGAAGGGCTATTATTAAATCATATAATATGACACCTTTCATGAGCAGATATTGCTCTCATCAATAACTCTATCAATCCGAATACTGTCATGGGATGTCATACAAAATCCATTCACAGCTTTCTATTCCTCTGTCGAGGCTAATGATTGGCTGGGTTGGCAACAGGCCTGCGAAATCGCTACATTAATTGAGTTGATCGTTTCTTCTATGGTAATTTCATTTGAGTTTTTGTAACGAGATTACGATAGTTGTGAGGATTTAGTTATACACATTTACTGATAGCCGTTAATATAACTAAAAACCGATCATATGATGTCTAATAATCGTGATTTGATACATTAGTGCACATTATTTTGTCATATTTGACTTAAAAATTATCAAGCTTTGAGAGCGGTGAAAAGTGTTTTTTTTTTTTCTTAACAGGGAAATGAAAAGCGTTTCATTACGTTCAAAAGTCTTTCAATTGAATTCTATCATGTAAGAAAATAATAAAATACCTACAGAAGGCAACATAAAATAGAGCTTGGTGAAAATCAGTTATTTAATTCTTGGAATTTATTCTTTTCTTAGACTTTACCAAAATAAACATTTGAAGATTTTATTCAATATGAAGTCTTTGATGATGCAAAAGATACATATCAAAAGTTAATATGCTTTCTGACTTATGTAAATACAGCATGCAATCATTTGATTAGATCGGTGAAGTGTTTCCACAAAGACTTTGTTTTATCCTAGGTTCTAATATGACTATCTTCTTAGGCTATATCTAATTCCAACAATATTTTTTAGCACATGCGCATATTTTTTACAAAAGGATATTTGTAATGTACAGTTTTACGTTTTATTCACTGAATATTTACGCGTAAATAATGTTTAAAATAATAAATCACTCAAAAGCTGCATCAAATAATGACAATAATAGAAATTGACAACAGTTACTAAATTTAAAACTCTGAACTGAAATTGACATAACCGTAACCTAGCAACGAATGCGTTGTTGTTATGAAATCCTATCTATGCTGCATATCATGCTTTACAATTCACATACAAAAATTTTAATTTTTAGCCATAATAAAATTACAAATATGAGTTTTATTCCTTTTCTTTTCTTTTTTTGCCTCAAATATAACATAACTAAGCAGTCATATATATCAGAAATACAAACAGCTCACATTCATATACCCGCTTCGAGTTATAAATATCCGTATTTTATATTTTTACAATAGATGATTTGTATTAATTCATAAGCTTATGAGCAACTTGTATTTATAAAATAAAGAATATAGATTCATCTATGTCCATTTATGTGTGTTTGTATGCAGTTTTTCCGACATATTTTAATTCTAGTGTCAAACCCAATATTGTCCTCTAAGAGCCGCTTGGAATGTTCAAAACACTGGTTAAATATATTAGAATTGAAATAGATTATTGCAATTGGGCTCTATGCGAAATAGAACATGGTCAGACCTTATATTTGTCTTCATTTTATACCTCGCTATCGCTCGGTATAAAATATTGACAAATATAAGGCCTTCCATGTTCTAATTCGCATAGAGCCCGCTTGCAATAATCTATTTCTTAAATTAACCGCAAAGAGGATTTAGTATATAGCGCTACCAACTGTAAGTCAGAGCAACCCTTTCAATGGTACTGTAAATGAAAAAAACAGCACTAAGCTGTTGCCATATACATGATATATACTAAATCTTTTAATACTTCAAGTAGTACCTATTTTCAAGTACTGTGTAACAGGAATATGGTATCCCAAATGATAGTATATGAATGCTTAAAGCAGAAAGTTGCATGAAATAGGAATGATGTGGGGCATGCATTTGACACAATATGAACAAAATAGCTTTCAAATCTGTATTATGTCAGATGGTTTTTAATATCTTTGATTAGAATTAGGTAATATTTGAAAATCAATGCATCTTGATTTCATAACTGAATCGTTGAAGAACTTGTTTGCACTAATAAATGTATTTTATCAATTCAGGTTCCTGGTTGGGGAAATTACAAGTTAGAGGTGAGACAGTAGTGAAAAAGCACTCTATATTAATAGTCACTTGTTTTTCTGCACTTGTCTTTAATTTAGATGTTCTAAAATCACTTAGCACATAGCTAATATAAGCAATATACACAATTACACAATCTGCATGTCTTAAGTAATGAGGATTTTGCACAAGAATACATTAGCATCATGATTGGTAAATTTAATTTATACCTGTTATGAGGGAAATATTTGTGCAGATACACATACACATTGATCATTTTCAGGGAGCCTTATATGGATGGCACCAAGCTAGGAGGCCTTTGTCATTGAGCTGTGTGCATTTATAAAGATTGAACAAAAGAATGAAAAAGTCGCGGAAGCAAGACTTAGGGATAGCGTTTCTGGCAGCAAGCTGCGGCGTCAACAAATCCAAAAAATTGTGAATTAACAAGCTTATGTTAGTTGTAGGTCAATAGTATTTTATGTGCAGTTGCATCATTATGGGTACAACTCAAATCCATACTTAGTTTATGGCCCTGGCCCCTAAGTCATGCATGAACGATCAAGTTTTTAGCAAGCAGTTTGTACAGCCTATACCAGTAGGCACTTGATATTTGACGTGCAGTTGCATCTTGGGAAGTACATACCGATTCCACACACAGATGGTGGCCCTGGCCCCTTAGTCTCGCATGAACGATCACTAAGTTTTTAGCAAGTAGTTTTTACAGCTTGTACCAGATGTCCTAGCCACTTAATATTTGACATGCAGTCGCATCTTCAGGAGTACATACTGATTCCATGCTCAGATGGTGGCCCTGGCCCCTTGGTCACATTGAACGATCACTTTTAAGTTTTTAGCAAGCAATTTGTACAGCCTATACCAGTAGTCCTAGCCACTTGATATTTGACGTGCAGTTGCATCTTGTTGAGTACATACCGATTTCATACCCAGATGGTGGCCCTGACCCCTCAGTCATGCTTGAGTGATCTCATCATTTTTTTCAAGGAAATTGTTTACACAGTTAAAGAATTATATTTATTTTTATGGCTGCTGTAGTAGATCAATGTGCAAATTTAAGTGACGCAAGGGGTGGGCGAGACATATTCTGTGTCCACAGTTTATTTCATATTAGGCTCCTCTAGTTTTCACTTTTTTCTGAAGAGGGAATACCTTGCCAATCACTACCTCATTCAGGCTGACTTTTTGTCAGAAATGAATTGCCATGTATTTTTCTTGACTAGAGAAGTTGTATAGAGTTAACTATCTAGTAGATGTTTCATTCAGAAGGAGCATGTGGCTGGATAACAATGCAAGTATGGCACTTGGTGTCTCTGCTATTGTGATGCTTTACAGACAACAAGAAAATCTTGATTGTCTAGCATCCAAATTGAAGTCACTTAAAGTTATTTATGTCCATATGTTGAGGAGAGATGCTCAGAACCTTAAGTTCAATATCTTTTTAAAATTTTTACGAGCCATGTACAATATTATGCTTAAATCTACTGAAAATGTTTAAATTGCAACAATTACGCTTGCTACCAAAATTTCTGTCATTGAAAAAATCAATCTTTCATTTGCACAACTTGGGTGACCCCTTGTACATTTAATTGGGTTTAGAATGTGAAGTTTGATCTCTGAATATTTTTTGTTCAATTTGTCGGCATACTAGGTTAGCAATCACTAAATCACTTATTTGAAATTTGAAAATGTTGTCTATAAAAGGTATTAATCAGTGAGTGTTAGTATATTAACGGACTGCACTTGTGCTAATGATATTGATATAAAAGGAAATTATAGTTATGCAAAGTTCCATATTGAATTGGTTTTTAGTTCGCCTCAACGAAGTTGAGGAGGACAATTGGAGTACCCCCGGCGTCCCCGTCTACGTCCGCGTCTGTGTCCGCTTCCACATTTAGGTATATATCTTGGTAACTATGAAGGGTAGGATCATCAAACTTTGTATACAGATGCATCTTGGGCTATCTCACAGCCTCCAAGAAAATTAGGTCTCTTTGACCTATATTTTCCGCTTGAATGACTTACATTCAAGTTTACGTCCGAGTTCAGATCTCAGTCACTATACATGGTTGGATCATGTAACCTTGCATATGCATGCATCTCTGATGGTAGGTCAGCATCCAGGCAAAATTAGGTCACTTTGACCTTTATTTTCCGCTTGAACGACTTACATTTAAGTTTACTTCCGAATTCAGATCTCAGTCACTATACATGGTAGGATCATGTAACATTGCATATGCATGCATCTCTAATGATAGGTCAGCATCCTGGCAAAATTAGGTCACTTTGACCTATATTTTCCGCTTGAATGACTTACATTCAAGTTTACGTCCGATTTCAAATCTCAGTCACTATACATGGTAGGATCATGTAACCTTGCATATGCATGCATCTCTGACGGAAGGTCAGCATCCTGGCAAAATTATGTCACTTAGACCTATATTTTCTGCTTGAACAACTTACATTCAAGTTTACGTCCGAGTTCAGATCTCAGTCACTATAAATGGTAGGATCATGGAACCTTGCATATGCATGCATCTCTGATGGTAGGCCAGCATCCATGCAAAATTAGGTCACTTTGACCTATATTTTCCGCTTGAACGACTTACATTCAAGTTTAGGTCCGATTTCACATCTCAGTCACTATACAATGGTAGGATCATGTAGCCTTCCATATGCATGCATCTCTGATGGTATGTCAGCATCCAGGCAAAATTAGGTCATTTTGACCTATATTTTCTGCTTGACTGACTTTCATTCGAGTTAGTTCTGCATTTAGATCTCAGTCACTATACATGTTTGGATCATGTAACCTTGCATATGCATGCATCTCTGACGGAGGATCAGCATCCAGGCAAAATTATGTCACTTTAACCTATTTTTCTGCTTGATTGACTTGCATCCAAATTTACTGAGGAGTTCAGATCTCAGTCACTGTACATGTTAGGATCACACATGCATCTATGACAATGTGCCATAACGAGGCGAACTTTGTAATCGTTTAGAATATCTTAGAAATTTATTCTGAAAAATATGAAGTTCTTAATCTTTAATCAATTGGGAAGGATTTTTAAGGCATTTGCCATTTTGCTGTCTCCTATTTGGATTAGTACATGACCTTCATTTCAGATTATTGAACTTTATCCTAGATTCATG
>MJUU01029286.1:0-10839 GCA_002080025.1 Modiolus philippinarum | reverse complement strand
GAATGAGTTGTGAAATGTAGGTCTACATTTCACAACTCATTTTTAGCAGTTATATTCCCACATCTCCAGCATAAATATAGTGTCTACACTATATTTATGCTGGAGATGTGGGAATATAACTGCCAAAAATTGCTTCATAACTCTGTCTTTAGCTGATTTTAGCTTTTCCATTTTGATCCTGTTTGTAATTTGTTCTCTTTCAGGTTGTACACATATTTCGGTTTATAGATGTTTTGATTAGAACGACACTGAAGACACATAAGTTGTCGAAATGACAATATTTAGAAATGACACTAACTTCGGTACTTTGTTGTTTCTCTTATTGTATGAAATGAACATAATGCTTTACATATAGCTGAGTTATCTGACTTTTTGTGTCGAGGGGCTCTGTCATTTAAGGGAGAATATTACTGATTGGGGTTGGAAATATAGAAGTAAGACCAAATGCAGTGATGAACCAACACATAATCCCAGTCCTGAGCTACTAACAATGTTATACCAGTAGCCCAAATCGCTACCAAAATGTATGACATTTATTGTTAGATACATAGTACTGAGGTAGTAGAATACACAGCTGGTCTATTGTCTTCCATCTGCAAGGGGCCCAGCTGGCCATATAGACTCAGACATGAAGGTACACAGTGTTTTTTCTCACCTTTTTTGGACTGGGTTCGGGTCCCTTCGAATTGGGAAAATAAAAGCGAAACTTTCTCCATTTGGGAAAATTAAAAAAAAATGCATTATCTAAAGTATTTTATGGACTTTAATAAACCTGTTACCATTATTCTTACTTTTCTTTCCTGTAGAAAGAGAGTGGTGAAGGCTCGAGATTGCAGGGTTATTTTCATGAATATTTGGGTCTTTAGATTCAGAGAGACATTAAAGTTTATCACTGGGGTCACTATTTTTGGTGTTTCTTGAAAATCTATAAAATGCAACTTGAAAGCCAAATCATTTCCTGTATCAATGCAAGATCGTACATCCGTGCATAGTGAGAACGCTAAGAATGTCAATTCTTGCCTTTCTCGGACTCCGCAGTGTCTATCGTCGGTTTTTATCTTTATTACTACACGAACGAAAAAGTAGTCTAAAGACATGTCTTGGTTCGCCGAGTCATGATTGTTTTGACACATGTGATCTTGACCTTTAAACAAGACCCGGATATTAACCGCGAAATTAACGACGTTTGATTGGTCAGAAAAAATATCTCTATGATTATACCCCCCGCAAACGAAGTTTGGGGGGGGGTATATAGGAATCACCATGTCTCTCCGTCTGTCTGTCCGTCCGTCCCCTTTCGTGTCCGGAGCAGAACTTTTGTACCGTAGCACCTAGGATTATCAAACTTGGTGTGTGGATGCATCATGGGAAGACGATGTGTCGCGTACCAAATATAGGTCACTGTGACCTTGACTTTGACCTTTATGATAGTAAAACCATGTGCATTTCGTGTCCGGAGCAGAACTTTTGTACCGTAACACCTATGATTATCAAACTTGGTGTGTGGATGCATCATGGGAAGACGATGTGTCGCGTACCAAATTTAGGTCACTGTGACTTTGACTTTGACCTTTGACCTTTATGATAGTAAAACCGTGTCCGGAGCAGAACTTTTGTACCGTAGCACCTAGGATTATCAAACTTGGTTTGTGGATGCATCATGGGAAGACGATGTGTCGTGTATCAAATTTAAGTCACTGTGACCTTGACCTTTATGATAGTAAAACCGTGTCCGGAGGAGAACTTTTTTACCATAGCACCTAGGATTATCAAACTTGGTGTGTGGATGCATCATGGGAAGACGATGTGTCGTGTACCAAATTTAGGTCACTGTGACCTTGACTTTGACAATTGATCTTTATGATAGTAAAACCGTCTCCGGAGCAGATTTTTTGTACCGTAGCACCTAGGATTATCAAACTTGGTGTGTGTATGCATCATGGGAAGACGATGTGTCGCATACCAAATTTAGATCACTGTGACCTTGGCTTTGAACTTTGACCTTTATGATAATAAAACCGTGTCCGGAGCAGAACTTTTGTACCGTAGCACCTAGGATTATCAAACATGGATGCATCATGGGAAGACGATGTGTCGCGTACCAAATTTAGGTCACTGTGACCTTGACTTTGACCTTTGACCTTTATGATAGAAAAAACCGTGTCCGGAGCAGAACTTTTGTATATAGGAATCACCATGTCTCTCCGTCTGTCTGTCCGTCCGTCCCCTTTCGTGTCCGGAGGAGAACTTTTGTACCGTAGCACCTATGATTATCAAACTTGGTGTGTGGATGCATCATGGGAAGACGATGTGTCGCGTACCAAATTTAGGTCACTGTGACCTTGACTTTGACCTTCGACCTTAATGATAGTAAATCCTTGCTCATTTTGTGCCGAAAGCTTGGTTAAATAGGTTTGTATCCACCGAATTATATATTATTTAATGTATTACCCTTGAAATGAAGTACATGTACCAGATATGAACTGATTGGAGTAATTTCAGTCCTGACAGGCTTTATTTCTGTTAGATTTACTTTCCAATTACCATGTGGCTAAAGGTCAAATTTCAAAATGACATGCCTTGGTACTCAAATGCAGTTGCGGGGGTATTAGTCTGGCTTTGCCGACAGCTCTAGTTATAGCTATATTTAGCGTAGGGAAAATACGCGAAATGCACAGGAACTCGTTGTTATACACGAGTTGAACATAAAAATGCCAATTTCAAGTATTTACGTTCCTTAAATTTATATCAAATCCGTTGCACTGCAGGATTGGGTAAATTGTACATTATTTTGGGAATAATGGGTCATTTTCGCATTGGGAATAGGTCCGATATTCGGACCCAAATTTGACACAAAAAGAAAAACACTGTAGTACATCCCTGCTAAAATGCTGTTTTTGTTGAAGCTGGTCGACCACTTTTTGTAACAGTTAAACAATAGCACATTTTTTTTTATTTTAACAGATGGTGATAGAATATGACTAGTCGACGTGTAGTTGTAGATGAAAGTGAACCGACTGGTGGTAAGTATACACTATAGACAGTTTATAAGAAATCTGTAGGCTGTGCTTTTTTTTTAATTGAAATATAAAAAGTAGGACCTTGTTTTTAACCCTTTAGCTATTCATTGTAATTTTCAGGTACTTTTGACCTTTCCATCCAGCAGGGTCTGTAAGTCCCGTCATGTGACACCGATATTTCACGATAAAATTATAATTAAAAATGTTTCCCGCCAAAACATGACGTTTTGTAATTATGACGTTCAATTTTTTGTTTGGTACGTCACATGCTGTCGTGAAAAATGCAATTTCCGGGTACAAAAATTGAACAAGCTATTAAATAGAAAATGAACTGTTTTTATCCGACTGGAGGTTGTAGTATCATGGGACATAGAAAATTATTTATATGCCCTCTTGATATAAAAAGGATGTTGTTTTGCCCCGTCCGTCTGCTCGTTTTTTTTATTTTGAAACTGAATCAATAGAACAAGTAATTACCAAAATTATCAGAAATTATTAATATATAAAAAGTGAATATTTAAAAATAAAAAATTACAAAAAAAAAGTAATTACCATAAAACATGCATTGTTCATTGACCCCAAATCACCCTTGTTAATCCCAAGATTTGTTTCGGAGTTCTATTATTTGAAAGTCATTGTTATTTGAAAGGATAGATTCAAATTTCACATCTTCATTTGAAAGGGACCAAATTGGACATCCGAACAATAGAAGCTTCTAGTATATCTTAAAAGTAACAGTATATCGACAGTTCGACAATGAAACCTTTTTGAACCTCAAATTTCGGTTATCTGAACGAAACACTGAAAGTTATGTAATATGGTGCAAACTGATTAGTATTTTCAGGGCATGCTAAATTCAACAATCAAATCATTCTTGTCAGCATGGTAGGAGAAGGTAGTGATAAAACCTTTTAGCTGATGGGCGAGCTCTTTACCTGATTTTTTTTTCAATATGATATACATTGTATATCGAGGTCCATTAGGAAATTTGCATCAGGCTAAAACATGTAATGCATTAATTTTCTGCTTTGGAATATACTTCATTTATGAGGTATGCAGTTCCATAGTCCAAATAAATAACTAAATACCGAAGTCACTGTGAATTTACTTTCTGCATATGCGCATTTCGACAACTTATGTCTCATCAGTGCAGATAAAATCTAAACGTTTGGAAGACCATAAACTCAAAATTGTTTAAAAACTCAGTTTTAAGGATTTTTCTAAATAAATGCATTAACAAAATGGAAATGATTCGAAAAAAGATAGGAAATTGGGTAGATGTCAACTGTACTTAATTTTTTTAATATTAATATATTTTGACAATGGACAAAGAGATGTATTTAGTCATCTATTTCGTCCATATTTTTGCACACTTGGCAAAGTCAATAGTTTCTTTTTGATTTTTGAGTTATCAAGCTGAAAGCTTCCAACTCTTTGTCATCATAACTGACAATAAAAATACTGCAAGACAACCCCTTTCAACTTCAACGGTGATTGTATATTACACAAAATAAAGCTTTGTTGATTGCTCGATATTTATATCCTGGGTACTGTTAACATACAAGAAATATCAGCTTCCGTAAAAAAATAGGCTGAATAAATGTACAAGTATAATCAATGTATGTATAGATACAGAAATCATTTAGACGGCTTAACTCATTTTTAATTGTTTAATGCACTTGAATATAATGAGGTCTCCAGATTGTTATGATTTTTACTTGCTCTAATTTTAGATTTAATTAAGATTCTGTACCTCTGGCTTTAGAGGTCTTTTGATGTAACAACATTCCTAATTGTGTTAATCGTTTCCAACAGTTTAGAGAATAAAACAGTAATGGCTAGTATTCCAATGAATTTGGAAACACCATGTATTGTAAAGCTATCTTGATAATCTGCACTATATTTGATTGACCATTTATAGTATAACTAATTAACCTTTGTGAATATCAATATAAATGTCACGAGTGCCGCACAATGTAGAAAGATTAAAAGAGTTGCGGTACTTGTTCTGCAATGAGTCTAATTCACTGCGAAGATCGACAATAGTGACATTTTTATTGATATTCATTACAGTGGATTAGTTGAGCTTTTTATTATATAGATTTTTACTCAAATACCGAGATTTTATATGCGGATTATTTTTTTCATATCATTGCAACAGTCGTTTACTTGACAACGACATTGACGAGATTATATGAATCTAACACCGGTGAAAAGGCAAGATCAAGAAATCTCAGACACCCAAGGGTAAGATTTCAATATTTCTCTGACGAGGCTTGCCGAGTCAGAGAACCATTGAAATCTTACCCGAGGGTGTCTGAGATTTCTAAATCTTGCATTTTCAACGGTGTTTGATTTATTTTCTCAGTTTTGTAATCACAAACTATGATTTATTTACAACCAAGTCGTACTTGATATCCGACGTTCCTAAGCGACGTCAATGACGTCAGAATATTTTGCTTGGTAATTTCTGTCTTGTCCCGGGGGGGGGGGGGGGGGGGGGGGGGTACAAGACAAGAAAATCTCACACCGCTAAAAATAGGAACTGTCTTGTCTCAAAAGTGAGAAATTGTGACGCTGCTTCCTCCAGTGACTAGAAATCCTTAGTTTAGTTCAATAAGTTTATTGCACAGAAAGACCATGTGGTAGGGAAACAGTTATTCCAATTGAAATACTGATTAATATTACATAAATTTCATGACAGCGTAGATGAACTTAACTTTTAACTGTAAAATTGGGAGAAAGAGTAGCTAGCACACATCATATATGAACCGTATTGTTTGTCATCAACATTATCATTGTCTCAATATGCATTTCTATATATTTAAGTCATTAATTTTACGATTAAGTTCACGTCTATGATTAAAAAAAAAGATATTCAATTAAAAAATTAGTAGCAATCTTATATGGAGTACCGCAGGAGCAATCTGGGTGGTTTAGAATGAATGGTCGGCATTCAGATCACTAATTTGATGTCTATCTGATATGAAATACAGAGTTTTCCGTGACCTTCATTGTAATAATTCGGTGCTTTGATCAAAACTGGTTCACTCGTTTGCTGAAACAACAAAACCAGAGTTTCGATTTTTGCTATCTGTTATAGCGTTAAGCTTTAAATTTTTCCAAAAAAAAAAACAAAAAAAAACGAAAAATGCTTCATAGGTTGAAAATTGATCCTTTAATGAAATATGAATACAATAACCCAACCAATGACAAAAGAGTAGATTACAAAAGCAATGCCAATGTCAATGAATGTGCAAACTCACATTATGATGGCGTCAATCTGCGACTTAGTATGAATCAAATGAAACTCCTATAAAACACGTTCATACTATTAGTTCCAATAGGAATTGCAAATTTAATTTGGAAAACGAATTACCGACATTAATAAAGATTTCAATAGTGACATGCATGCATGTTGCATAAGAATCTGTGTTATATTATAAACGTATACTTTTAACCACTCTCTAAACAAAGCCAGGTGTCAGTCGTTAATAATTATAGGAAACAAGATCAAGGTGAAACTGAATACACATCAAACGAAATCAACAGACTTATATTAATGTTAGTTTTGGCAAATAGCAAAACCTAACTCATCGGAGGTGCCAACGTGCTATTTACATGTAATTACATAAGAACATTGAGACAAACATAATAACGGATGTTTCTGTACAGTTCCTCTTCCTAATTGCTTGTGTTTTGTATATTTTTGAAAATAAAACACAAATAAATCTGCAATTAAAAGATAAAATCATTACTTTTCTGAAAATAGTCAAATTCCTACATAACGAGATGTTACATGTTTTGGATACTTGTGAAATATTAACACTTGTTATAATAAATGAAAGAAATGCAAATTGTGCCAACAACTGATCACAGACAATCTCTAAGGTTCAAACAACGGTATTTCCGAAGAAGGTGCTGTTACACGGGCTTTTCCGTAGGAGGTCTTCCCACAAAGGGATTTACACAATCTTCTAACATCGGTGTTTCCACAGAGGGCTTTGAGACACCGACATTTCCTTGCATGGATCATTTCCAAATAGGGCCATTCTAAGACCGGCATTTCTATTGAAGGCCTACTTACACCGGCTTTTCCACAGAGGGCCTTTTAACACCGGCATATCCACATAGACCTTTCTAACACCGGCACTTCCAAAAAGGACCTTTTAACCGCATGTTATCAACGGCATTTCAACAGAGGATCTTCCAACACCGGCATCTCCACAGAGTTCTTTTAAACACTGGCATTTCGACATAGGATCTTCTAACACCGGCATTTCCATAAATGGGTTTCTAACGTTGGCATTCCCGAGAGGATCTTCTAATATTGGCATATCCAAAGAGGGCCTTCTAACACCGGTTTTTCCACAGAGGGCCTTTTAACACCGGCTTTTCAACAGAAGGTCTTCTAACATTGGCATTTCCACAGAGGCTCTTCTAAAATTGGCATTTCCAGAGAGGCTCTTCTAAAATTGGCATTTTCACAGAAGGCCTTCTATCTCCGATATATCCATTGTGTGCCTTCTTAAAGCGGCATTTCCACACAGGGTCTTCTAATACCAGCTTTTCCACAGAGGGCCTTCTAACACCGGCATTTCCATAGAGGGCATTCTCTCATCGGCATATCTACAGAGGGTTTTCTAACACCGGAATTTCCACAGAGGACCTTCTAACACCGGCATTCCCACAGAAGGCATTCTAGCACCGAAATTTCCACAGAGGGCCTTCAAACACCGGCAATTCCACAAAAGGCCTTTTATGCCTTTCTTTTCACAGAAGGCCTTCAAACACCAGCATTTCCACATAAGGCCTTCCAAACACCAGCATTTCCACATAAGGCCTTCCAACAACGGCATTCCAGACTATCTACGAGGGTGTTCTAGCACTGGCATTTTCCACAAAGTCAACCTGTTTGATTTGCCATTTAGCCCTGTACATGCTGAACAATACTGAAGGATCATGAAGTGTTTGGATGTGTAATAGTGCTTTGTGAGCGTCACGCGGTGTATCGTGCGGTAAGAGTCAATAGTGCGGTAAGAGTCAATGAGAACTAAAGCATCATCAATTTTCAAAAATACTGTGGCCAGTTACTTGTCCTCCATTCATGACAAATATATCGTCGTTCCTGCCGATAAGGCCCCCAGTAATATCATTTTTATTTGCAAAAATCATTATATCATAATATAAATTGTTTAAAAAAGAACTAGGCATTGATAATTCCAACGGCAATCCAACTTACGCAGCTACTACTCTGTCAAAGGAGGAGATATTACAGAACCATAAATCTGTTTTGCTTTCCTTCGGGATTTCCACCAATGATGAAGACACAGATCTCCCCTCTTTGTACTGGGTACCTAAATTACATAAATGCCCATGCAAAGAACGATACATCGCTTGATCTGCCAAATGCCCTACAAAACCTATATCTAAATTGCTAACCTCCATCTTGACAGCTGTTAAAGGTTACAATACACCATTAGTTTTCCCATAGGCGACAATAGTAACGAATCCTGCTCCGCGGAATTTGTCAAGAGAGTTTTGGCTCCAAATCCTTTTCATTATGAAAGTACTTCATCCGACAAAACTTTATGACAGAAAAAAACAGGGGCATGCCGCAGCTCTTCTTACAGTAAATTTCGGTTTTTAGTGACAACCGTCAATCTCGCAAAAAAATTAACAAAAAATTGCGACTAAAATAAAAATTCCCTTATAAGGCAGGACAAGAATAAAAATATTATGTTAGTTCCAAAACATTACCAAGTCAATGTAGTTTCAGACAAAAAATAAAATTCAAGTATATTTACAACCAATCACAGGCAGCCATGATTTTAAATCTGTATTGCATGTTATCCAAATAAAATGGATGCGCCCATACCGTCTAATGGTGTATTATAACCTATAGAGGGCCTTCAAAAATACTGTGATACTTGCTTTTCACGAAGCTGTGTAAATAAAATGTGGATTTTGAAAAACTCCGAAGATCTACTTGATATCTTAAACTCTAGATCATTATCACTCTGTAACAGCGTTAAAACTTTCGACTTCTCCACACTTTACACCACTATTCCTCATGAACAACTTAAATCTCGGCTGAAGGGTTTAATTCATAGATGTTTCTTACGTAAGAACGGTGAACGAAGATATAGGTACATTGTTGTAGGTAGAGAAGAAGCCTATTTTGTGAAATATTACTCCGAATCGTAGAAAAAATATACAGAGGAAGAAGTGATTAAAATTTTAGAGTTTCTGATCGACAATATATTTGTCCAGTTTGGAGGACTTGTTTTTCAACAGGCTATTGGAATTCCTATGGGCACAAACGGTGCGCCTTTCATAGCCGATCTGTTTCTCCACTCTTTTAAGGCTGAATTCATGGAAGGGCTTCTTCAAACTGGCCCTATCCTTCAATTTCAGCTTCCGTTAAATAGATGATATTTTGTCACTAAACAACCCTCGCTTTGGTGATTTTCTTCATCTGATCTATTCAAAAGAGCTCGAAATTCAGGATACCACAGACACTTTCACATCAGCCTCGTTCCTTGACTTTCATCTTGAAATTGACAACAGAGGTAGACTTCAAACTAAGCTGTACGACTTCGACTTCTCCACACGTTACACCACTATTCCTCATGAACAACTTAAATCTCGACTGAAAGGTTTAATTCATAGATGTTTCTCACGTAAGAACGGTGAACGAAGATATAGGTACATTGTTGTAGGTAGAGAACAAGCCTATTTTGTGAAATATGACTCCGAATCGTAGAAAAAATATACAGAGGAAGAAGTGATTAAAATTTTCGAATTTCTGATCGACAATATATTTGTCCAGTTTGGAGGACTTGTTTTTCAACAGACTATTGGAATTCCTATGGGCGCAAACGGTGCGCCTTTCATAGCCGATCTGTTTCTCCACTCTTATAAGGCTGAATTCATGGAAGGGCTTCTTCAAACTGGCCCAATTCTTCAATTTCAGCTTCCGTTAAATATATGATATTTTGTCACTAAACAACCCTCGCTTTGGTGATTTTCTTCATCTGATCTATCCAAAAGAGCTCGAAATTAAGGATACCACAGACACTTTCACATCAGCCTCGTTCCTTGACTTTCATCTTGAAATTGACAACAGAGGTAGACTTCAAACTAAGCTGTACGACAAACGCGATGACTTCACCTTTCCAATAGTAAACCCTTTTCTTTGTAGCCGCCCGCATATGGAGTTTACTTCTCCCAGCTCATTCGCTATTCAAGAGCCTGTGTTCGATACAGTGACTTCCTTGTTAGAGCCCGGTTGCTCACAAATAGGTTACTTCAACAAGGGTATGTTAACCTAAACTTGAAGTCATCCCTCCAGAGGTTTTACGGTTGACATCACCATCTTGTGGACCGCTATGGGATATCTGTTTCCCAGATGACAACAGATCTTTCCCTTTAAAGCTAATTTGTTGTTTCCCCTACCGGATTTGACTTTACTACCGGATTTGACATGTTCAACACGGCGGGTGTCTTATAAGAAGCAGGAGATGCTTTCTCTACCGGTGCACCTGATCTAACCCATGTTTTTTTTTATTGGGTCCGTGTTGTTCATCTTTGTGTGTGTCTTCATTTTTCTTTTCTGTGCCGTACTCGTCTTGTTTCTATGTTTCTTTTTTATTTCCGATCTTGCCATTGTCCTTGGATTATTCGTTTTGGATTGACGGTTCTCACTTTTTTATCAAGACAGGGTAGCCTACGGTAAAGCTAAGCGATGTAATTTCGGATATTTATTGCCATTTACAGGTGCCTTTACACAGAGTGATATTCAAAATATTTGCAAAAA
>MJUU01029284.1:71911-92620 GCA_002080025.1 Modiolus philippinarum | reverse complement strand
ACATACATGTAACCATTGTATCAAGACAAGACAAGATTTTATGAGTAATCTTTTGTCATTTGTGTGTAAAACTTCCGGTGCAAAATGTTTTATATCGATTTGCCATTTACTAGTATCGAAAACTTATTAAATATTCGTGTTCGTGCAATGTGTCTACGTTGAAATTTCTTGGAAATTGTCTATTTTTCAAATGTTCGCTAAAACAACATGGTTACTATTTAAAAAAGTTGTGATCTACAGTTTAGTTGTTTCTCCTTATGATCTCTCACTTCATTCTATTTTCGGAATGAATGCTGTTGTTTCTTTGTAGATCTTATCAACGTGGAGCCAGATTCCCGAGCGTTTGGTATTGTAGTATTATGTGAGTGTAATAGGCCAAAAAGAGGGAAGAAATAAAATGTGAAAATACTTCAAAATAATTTGAAATATACATACCTGTTGTTTCCATGACTACTGATATAAAAAGAATCACAAAAAACTTATTTTCGTTTTCCGTCTGTGTCCATGTAAATAGTAAGTGTTGGTAAAGAGAAATTTTACTTTCAATGATGTAAAAATGACGTCATTCATTTACACCTTAAGAATAGCAAAATGTCATTGATAAATGGTTTCTGAAACAAAATTTTTCAAATAATGGAATTCTTATGACAAAATGAATTTTTCCACATTGGAGTATATAGAACTCAATTCGATCGAATTGAGGTACGTCAAAACTAGGATGGACACAAATTTTTAACCTCCATTTAGTATATAGACGTTATGATTTTTACATTTTTGACAATTGATTTCGACAAAAATTGAACCATCAACAGTGTTGCCCTCTGTGTATTGTGTAGGTATCAGTAAATAGAAGTTAACATTTTTCATGCTAAAAGTAGTCCATGTGTTTCATTAAAAATCACTGAAAAGACATAGAATTAATGAATTCATTTAAAACATATACCTCACTGACCGTGTGACGGGTGCTGTGTGCAGAGCAGGACATGCTTACCCTTCCGGGGCACCTGATGTCACTCTTGTTTATTGAGAGTTCACACTGTTAGTGCTTTAGTTTTTTGTGTTGTATATGTAACGTTCGAGTGTTTTGTAGGCATGTGGTGTCTTTGGTCTTCCGTCTTTTGGTGTTCTTGCTTTTGCCTTGTCTCTGGACTTTTATTTGTGTAATCTTGTGCTTTGTTCCTTCGGTATTCTACTGCCGTTGTTTTATTCATACACCGTCTAAATCTTATATTTTGTATTATATGTTTGGTACCTATATCTTACTCAACTTTTACGTTCGTATACAGTGCGAACAACTAGAAATTTCACAAAAACTATCGATTTGAAAAAAAGCTTCTTGACTGAATTAATATGAAAACTATTTAAAGAGAAAAAGACTATGAATTTCCTAGATTAAAAAAACACACTGGCAATTCATTGCAAGATATTGTCAGTAATCGGGCATGTTTATTGACTTACCTCGTTTTTGGAAGTTTCAGTACTTATAAATAAGGATCAGCCGAAAGAGTTACAACCGATGAATATGCCAACAGAATGTAGAAACATCAAGACAAAACTTTTTAAAAATGTAATTCATGCCAAGTTTAATATTTATGTCTCGAACACATTAATTGTCAACGACAGCTTTATTTCGTTCTTTTTTTTTGTTCGTGTGGCTTAATTTCCTGACTCAAATTTAAATTTATTAACCCGTGATTTCACCAGCTCAATAGTCAGACTTGTTTGACATGAAAATTCTCCCTTGCGTGTTACAAAAATTTACTGATTTTATCAAAATTCTTAACACTTAAAAATTTTGAGGCTTCATTCCGTGTATGGCACTCAGTAGATGTCCTTGGTAATGAATTTGGCTTCCTAATTTCGATATTTTTAGTACTTCTTTTTTGACAACTTTTAGATTAAGGCTTTCCATATTATTCGATTTTTTAATGATACTGATGAGAGGTTACTCCTTGAAACACGTGTACAGCATAACGAAATATACTGCTTTTTATGCAGCTTCGATATTTTTTGTATTTCGAGTTCTGAACCTGCGGTTGTACAAAACACAGGCGGGTATAGCTTTCGAAAAAGAGAATTCCAATGTGTACCAGAAAAAAAAGTATATTCCAGTCTATTTTCAATTTTTGACAATTTTTCTCTAAATTCTTCACAAAATTTTGGCCTTTTCGCCAGAAAAGGAGGGTCCACACCTAACCCCTGTATCGGAAAATGCCACATGTTTTAAAAATTCCAAGACGATGAAAACTAAATAACTTGTATTTTCAGTAGAAATCATTATGTGGTTCACACTGGATAGTGCTTTAGTTTTGTGCCGTTCATTCCTTCTTGTTTATTTGTTTGTCTCTGTGACGCTGTCTAAATTGTGTTGGATATGGATTGCCGTGATTTTGGATTCCTGATTTTGAAATTCCCCCAATCACCATTTCTTCATCGTTATCTGGTTGCCGATGCGCTGATTTTATTTTGTTTTTGATTTATCGAATCATGGATGTACCTTGCACACTGTATGATCAATTTTCATTGACAAAGTAATTTGTTCATGGGAAACTCAGATTTTTAGGATCGCCATCATATACAATTCAGATTCACTTCTCATATCATTGAAAATTTCAAAATAATCTTCGATAAGACACATTTTTGCCATTTTGTTTGCAAGGAACGAAATCATTGAGAACAATGTCCTGTTTTGAAGGGGGAGACTATAGAAAATTACTTTTAATCTTTATTTTATTTTTAAAATATAGTTTTCTGGCAAAAACTTGAATAAATACAGATTTCATTAGGGGCAGAGTATGTTTCTCATAAATGATCAATTGGATGTTGACCTTAAAACATTATTTAGGAGGGACATAGAAACAAAGAAAACAGTTTGAATTTAAGGGATATACAGAGAAAATACAATAAAAAGAATCTTGAGCAACTGGAGCTAATATTGAGAATCTACTTTTCTACGAAAGTAAAATTCATTTTTTGTTCTACCCGGCAATGAGTGTTGTGGTAACTGATAAAAATATCTTTAAAAATAGATAACCATTTGTAAATGTCATTTTTAACATCACCTCCCTTAATGACCGACATACTGCTGAACATTTTTGCAATTTAATCTTAACCTCTATCTCAAACTGTTTTTGAAATATATGACAAGATATATAAAATCACGAAAATTTTGACCAATAAAAGGCAATAACTCCTATATGGGAATTCAGATTTCCTCAAAATTTTTACGTGGGAAGATCTTGATATACTGAACATTTTGGCAGTTTAAACTGAACTTCTCTCTGGTAAAGTTTCTTTGATTTAAAGAAAGACATCATTTTTTTTCAAATTACATAAAAAAGGCAATAACTCTAAAATGGGTCATAAGATTTTTTTTCAAAATTGCAGGGTGGGTAGATCTTGTCATGCTGTTTATTTAACTTCGTCAGATTGTTTTTTATATTTCTAAGTATTTTTGAGTAATTTTTCAAAACCTGCAATTAACCCCTATGTTCTGTTTTAGCGATGATGGCTCTGCAGTTGGGAGAGGGGACCAAAAAAAAAAAAAAACACACACACACACAATTTTAAGAAGCAATAGGGTCTGTAAGTCTCGTTTTACTTTCACTTTCAATATCCAGAAACTTATGACGTCTCCACTCAAAACGCACATTTAATACGTCAACCGATTTTACATCCGGGACATTTTCACAATGACACAAAGACTGGATTAATTAGGATCTATACATTGGTTCATCGACCGTAGCTGGAAGAGTCTGGTTGAAAGAGACTACGTGTTTCCAAGAAAATTGCTATTTTATTTACTTTCTACGTATGTTAAGGTAATAAAGGTCATTCATTAATGTAAAAATATGTTGGTTCATTGAAAATGAATCCCCTGGTTGATTTGATCTGTAAATCGAAAGCCTCAACCCCGGGACCTCAACATTCCACCTTAGTACTACATAAGTAAAAGTACACGGGCACAATATTTCCCATTCATTATCATCGGTCATTTGACCAGACTTACAGACACTATATCGTGGTTATGATTCAGACCAAGTTTGAAATAATTATGAGCAATTCAAGTTAAATCTTCTTTTCCACGAAAGTAAAATTCAATTTTTGTTTTACCCGACAAGGAGTGTTGTGGTACCTGATGACAAATATCTTTAAAAATAGATTATCAATTGCAAATATCATTTGTAACATCACCTGCCATTACTGACCGATATACATGTAACCATGGTATCAAGACAAGACAAGATTTTATTAGCCAACTTTCGTCATTTGTGTGTAAAACTTCCGGTGCAAAATGTTTTATATCGATTTGCCATTTATTGATATCGAAAAAGTATTCAATATTCATGTTCATGCAATGTGCGTAGCTTGACATTTCGTGGAAATTATCAATTTTTAAAATGTTTGCTAAAACAACGTGGTTATTATTTAAAAATTTTGTTATCTATAGGTGTGGAGTTTCTCCTTATGATCTCTCACGTCATTCGATTTTCAGAATAAATTCTTTTGTTTCTTTGCACATGTTATCAACGCGAAGCCAGATTCCTAAGCGTTTGGTATAGTAGTATCATGTGAGTGTAAAAAGGCCACAAACAGGGAAGAAATAAAATGTGAAAATGACTTCAAAATGATTTAAAATATACATACCTGTTGTTTCCATGACTACCGATATAAAAAATCACAAAAAAAAATATTTTCGTTTTCTGACTGTGTCCGTATAAATGGTAAGTGTTGTAAAAAGAGAAATTTAACTTCCAATGATGTAAAATTGTCGTCATTCATTTACACCTTAGGAATAGCTAATGCCATTTTAAAATAATTCCTGATATAAAATAATTTTTCAAATAATGGAAATGTATGACAAACTGAATTTATTCACAGCGGAAAATTTTGCAAGTATAGAAGTCGATTCGAGTTAATTAGGTACATCAAAATTAGGTTGGACGAAAAATTTTAGCTTCCATTCAATTTGAATTCTTTTCATTATGTAAAGTACATATCGAAACCGTACAGTAGCCAATTATTTTTAAAGATGTTATGATTTTTACATTTTTGACAATCGATTTCGAAAAAAAAAATTGAACCACAAACAATGTTGACCTCTTTGTATTGTGAATGTATCAGTAAAACAGGGATTAACATTTTCAAACTTAAAGTAGTCCATGCGTTTCTTAAGTTTCACTGAAAATACATAGAATTAATGAATTAATTTATTCATACATCGTGTAAATCTTTCATTTGTATTTTATGTTTGGTGTCTAAGTCTAGTTACATTTTTATACGTTCGTATACAGTGCGCACAACTTGAAATTTCGCAAAAAACCAGCGATTTGAAAACTAACATAAAAAAGCATGTTTACTTAATTAACATGAAAACTATTTAGAGAGAAAGAAACTATGAATACCCTACATAAAGAAAAATAAAAATAATAAAATATTAATTAAAAAAAGACAACAACAAAAAAAATAACCCAAAAACGAAAAACAATAAGCAAACAAAATAAAACAAAAACAAAAACAAAAAAACCCCAAAAAAACAAAAACAAAAAAAAAAAAANAAAAAAAAAAAAAAAAAACCAAAAAAAACAACAAAAAAAAACCCCAAAAAACATAAAAAAAAAAATAAATAAATAAACAAAAAAAAAAAACAAAAATGAAAATAAAAACGCTGTCAGTTCATTGCAAGATTTTATCAGTAATCGGGCGAGTTGTATAAGGTGTTTTTATTGACTAACCTAGTTTTGCAAGTTTCAGTGCCTATAAGTAGGGATCAGTCGAAAGAGTCACAACCAATGCCTATACCGACAGAATGAAGAAACATAAAGATAAAACTGCTTTTTAAAATAATTAACTTCCATTTTAAACATGTAATTCAAGCAAATTTTAATATTTATGTTTCAAACACATGGATTGTCAACAACAGCTTTATTTCGTCTATTTTTGTTCGTGTGACTTAGTTTCCTGCCTCAAATTTAAATGTATTAACCCGTGATTTCGAGTTTTGAACCTGCAGTTGTACATAACATCGGCGGATATAGCTTTCGAAAAAGAGAGTTCCGATGCGTTTCAGAAAATAAGTATACCCCAGTCGGTTTTCAATTTTTGACAATATTTATCTAAATTCTTCACAAAATTTTGGCCTTTTTGCCGGACAAGAGGGTTCACACCTTACCCCTGTATTGGACAATGCCACGTGTTTTTAAAAATTCCAAGACGATGACAACTACATAACTTGTATTTTCAGTTGAACTCATTATCTGGTTCACACTGAATGGTACTTTAGTTTTATGGTGTTTTTAACGTTTTGTTTATTTGTTTGTCTTTGTGATGCTGTCTCAATTGTGTTGGATATGGATTGCCGTGATCTTGAATTTTTCCTTTGAATCCCCCTATCATCATTGTTGTTTGGTATACGTTTTCCAATTCACTGATTGTATAAGTTTACTGAATTTATTTTGTTTTTGCTTTATCGAATCAAATAGATGTACCTCATTATAAATTGGCACACTGTATTATTAATTTTCATTGACAAAGTAAATTGTTCTTGGGAAAATCAAATTTTTAGGAACGCTATCATATACAATTCAAATTCATTTCTTATATCATTGAAAATTCTCATTTAGACTGGAAAATATCAAACTATCTTCGAAAAGAAATACTTGTGCCATTTTTTTTGAAAGGAACGTAATCATTGAATACAATGTCCTGCTATGAAGGGGAAGAATATAGAAAATTACTTTTAAATCTATATTTTATCTTCAAAATATAGTTTGTTTTGCATAAACTAGAATAAATACAGATTTCAACAGGGGCAGAGTATGTTTCTCATAAATTATCAATTGGGCGTTGACCTTAAAACATGAATATGAGAGACATAGAAACAAAGAAAACAGTTTGAATTTTAGGGATATACAGAGAGAATACAATAAAAAGAATTTTAAGCAATTGTAGCTAATAATGAGAATCCACTTTTCAACTAAAGTAGAATTCAAATTTTGTTCTACCCGGAAAGGAGTGTTGTGGTAACTGAATACAAATATCTTTAAAAATAGATTACCATTTGCAAATGTCATTTGTAACATCACCTCCCTTACTGACCGATATACTGCTGACAATTTTTTGCAATTTAATCTTAATTATTTATCTTTCTCAAACTGTTTTTGAAATATATGACAAGATAGATAAAATTACGAAAAATTTGACCAATAAAGGGCGATAACTAATATATGGGTATTCAGATTTTCTCAAAATTTTGACATGGGTAGACCTTGATATGCAGAACATTTTTGCAGTTTAAACTGAACTTCTCTCTCTTATAGTTTCTTGATAATTTTTTTCCGGAAAAAGGGAAATAACTCTATAATGGTTTTATCAGATTTTCTTCAATATTGCAGGGTGGGTAGAATTTGTCATGCTTATAATTTAACCTTGTCCGATTTTTTTTATATCTGCAACGCTATTGAGCTATTTTCCAAAGCCTGCAATAATCTCCTTTGTTCTATTTTAGCAATGTTGGCCATAACGTTGGGAGGACGTTATGTCTGTAAGTCTCGTTTTACTTTCACTTCCACTATCCTGAAACTTATGACGTCACTACGCAAAACACACATTAAATACGTCGAACGATTTAACATCCTAGAAGTTTTCATCATGTCGCAAAGTCTGGATTAATTAGGGACCGACCATTTAACTTGAAAAGGGGGGGTATGGTTTTTTTTTCTAAAAAAAACCATTTTGGAGCCGATTTTATTTGAAAAAAAATATTTTGGCTGCCAAAATGATGAAAACAAATTTTCTGAAGGAGGCCTAAAAAATAATGTTAATTTTGAAAAAAAAAATTTGTTGATACACGTGAAAAAAAAATTTCGCACAAAGCACGAAACAAATTTTCTGTCCAGAAAAAAAAACCATAACCCCCCTCCCTTTCAGGTTAAATGGTCGGTCCCAGACTCTATACATTTGGATATCGACCGTAGCTGGAAGAGTCTGGTTGATAGAGACTACGTGCTTTTTTAATTTCTGTGTAATATGTTAAGGGAATAAAGGTAATAATTCATTAATGTAAAAATACACTGGTTCCTTGAAAACGAATCCCACGGTTAATTTGATCAGTGAATCGAAAACTTCACTATTCCATCATAGTACTACATAAATTATTGTACCAGAGAACAATATTTCAAGTCATGTGACGGGACTTGCAGACCCTATATCGTGGTAATGATTCAGACCAAGTTTGAAATAATTATTCGTTCTCTGATGCACTGATAATATAAGTTTACCTCATAATGTTATTTTGTTTTTGCTTTATCAAATCATAAGGATGTACCTTGTTATAAATTGGCAAACTGATGGATTAATTTTCATTGACAAAGTAATTTTTTTTTCTTGGGAAAATCATATTTTTTAGAAACGCTATCACAAACAATTCAAATTCACTTCTTATATCAGTAGATAAAATTTGAATAAGATTGGAATATTGTGGTTGAATTTAACTATAGATCAAAATAAAAGCCACTGTCAGTTTGATAGATGAACATAGATCGAATGATATAACAATGTGAAATAGCAATTCCTGTGAAACATAAATAAATTTGTTTTTCATTTTTTAAATATTTTTTTATGTAATTATATGAATTGCATACATTATTTTCAATTTTCATATGAATCATGAAAGTGTTGACTGAAGCACATTTTCAATATGAAACTTCAAAATAATGCATTCAATTCTTAATAGAGCACAATCAATATACTACCATAGTAACTACACTACATGTGGAAATTTATAAGATGTGCAGCTGCTTAACAACATATAGACTCACTATTTTCCAAAATGTGTACAATATGACTGTTTTTGAAATAAATCAACTGCATTGATTTACTTTTATTCTCTGATTTTTTAATGTTTATAAGAAACATATACAATTTGAGAATATGAAATAAACATATCTTTTTATGTCCATAATTCTTGATCTAAATATGCTTTTGCTTGTGACCATATATGGTAGGTGCTATTAAAATAAAATAACAAAACTGATGATGTATCATCATTTGATTCATTTACAACGTAAAGACGTGCTAATGCTTTTTAAGATGATTCATGTAACAAATATAAGTCTTTAAAAACAAATGAGAAAGAAGTGACCAAGTATATAATGGCTTTTCATATTATTTATACTATAACTAATCCTAGATTCTGATTATCGCAAAATATTCAACGAATGATCGAATAACGCAGTAATTCACGAATGCGCGCAGCGCATGAGTGAATTTCAGCGTTTTTCGATCATGAGTTGAACATTTTCGATAATCAGAATCTAGGATTAGTTATTGTTTTTATTATATAGATCAGTTCTTGCATATTTAATGGTTTAATTTAAGATTCTTTTCATGAACTACGTTTTCGGTGTTAATCCGCTGAGACGTTTACTTAACAACGACGTTGACAACGTCTATTGTGACGTCACTTCCTAGAGTGAAATTATGGAAAATAATTTCACAGTTAATTATCACTTTTAATTCACTGAGAAATTTCAATCTTTCACTGCAATCTATATAATAATTGATTCTAATGCTGCTGTTTTCCTTTGTGGATCGAGTTTGCATAAGATTGATACAATATTCAGAATTAATACAGTCGTAGCTCTAATGAATAGTCAAATCTTAATCCAGCTAAAAAAATCTTAAATCAAAACGATGGGATGATATTTAATTACATGAAAAAAAGACGCTTATTATTCACACAAATTGTTTGCTAAACTTCTTTAGCTCAGTATAGTCGTCACAGTTTGATGTGCTATTTATCAACAGCAAGCTGGCATACCAATGGACACTAATTGTTTTATATATTTACGAGACTGAATTTCTTCAGGGATTCGTAAAAGATTATAAAACAAAAGGTGCTAGATCTCAATCATAGAAATATTGATGATATTTTTTCTATCAATAAAGCATCTTTTGTTAAATGGATCCAAATAACTAAATACCGAAGTTACTGTGAATTTAATTTCTGCATATGCGCATTTCGACAACTTATGTCTCTTCAGTGCAGATAAAATCTAAACATTAGGAAGACCATAAACCCCAAAATGTATAAAAATTGATAGAGAACAAATAACCAATATGATCTAAATGTAAAACCAAAATCAGCTAAGGACAGAGCTTTGCAAGAGAGAGATACTCCTTAGTTTTAAACAAAATTTACAAAAATTCGATATTGCAAGGTTCCAAAAAGAATCCAACTTACATATCCGCCAGAACTATAGATAAAGAAAGCGATGGAAACCACAAGATATACATCTTTTTTGGACTGACATCTCGATTTTAACGAAAATGATCATCAAAGTACTAACATTTAATATAAAATGGACGATTTTAATTTCAAAATTATCAATTCCCCTTGTATTTGCAGAAAAATTTAACTTCCCGTGCTAATTGAGTGTACGTTTCACAGTTGATTAGTTATGCGAGAGCTAGCACAAATTATACGTCAGATTTTCTCATTAGACATAGTTATCTCCGTACCCGCCTTATAAATCAAGGCTTCAAGAAATTCCGTCTCATACGGTCATTAATATGTTCTTAAATAGATATCAGTCCTTTGTTAAAAAATTGGAAGTCTCGGTCCTGACTTTGATTAAAGGTTCTTCTTTTTACTTAGTAATGGGATGATCATTTCTTTTAACTATCTATGACCTTTCAATAGCAATAGCTGTTGAGTTGCTACCGGACTCTGCTGCAATGGAAGGGGAGGTATTGCGCGCCATAATACTTGTTCAATTTTCTATATAAATTTGTAAGTTAGAAATGAAAATTTTAAAAATAGTGGGACTCAAAATATCCACTTGACGTACTCCCATTTTCGAGGAAAATGTAGAACTCAACAAATTAGCTAGACAGTTTTACGCATGCTTCACTTTTCATGTACATCTTTTAAATAATGTTGTAAAATTTTGCACCTACATTACAATTCAAGAGTTTAAGTTTTAAATGTCTGATTGACATCATCGAAGCTTGTTTAAAATCTACAAAGAACTTATGTACTACAATATTGATCTTTTCAACATTTAACAATGAAACTATGATCAATGTTTCTGGCATCATCCGTGGAGCCATCTGGAGATAGATGATTTAAGTTATTCTTATGTATGAAGTTGATGTGACAATTTACAATAAAATGTTTTTGCATTGATTATTCATTTCTTTGAATAAACATGACAAATACTTTCATTTTATGTTCTATCAGTCCGTGTTGTTTGTCTTTTGAGTGTGTGATCGTCTGCATTTTTCTTTTCTTTGCCATGCTCATATTATGTCTTTGTTTTTTGTTTTTCTGATGATGACATTGTCCTTTTATTTTTCGTTTTTGGCTTTCCTTTCTAGACCCATTGGCCATTTGTTTTCTATCAACTTTAACACATATTTCGGTTTATGGATTTCCAAATGTTTTGAATTGATCAGCACTGAGGAGACAGTAATTGTAGAAATACGCATATGCAGAAACTAAATTCACAGTAACCTCAGTATTTTGTTATTTATTGCAACAGTGATGAACATGTAGATAGTTTATTTTCTCCCAGATGGTAACTGATTTTTCCGCTTTAACAGCTTAAGATCCCTACGTTATTTGACTTTACTACCGGAATTGACATTTTCAACTCCTTTTCTGTGCCGTACTTATATGCTGTTTTTTTGTCTTTTTGGATTGTTATTCGGTCTTTTTATTATTATTTATACTATAACTAATCCTAGATTCTGATTATCGCAAAATATTCAACGAATGATCGAATAACGCAGTAATTCACGAATGCGCGCAGCGCATGAGTGAATTACAGCGTTTTTCGATCATGAGTTGAATATTTTCGATAATCAGAATCTAGGATTAGTTATTGTTTTTATTATATAGATCAGTTCTTGCATATTTAATGGTTTAATTTAAGATTCTTTTCATGAACTACGTTTTCGATGTTAATCCGCTGAGACGTTTACTTAACAACGACGTTGACAACGTCTATTGTGACGTCACTTCCTAGAGTGAAATTATGGAAAATAATTTCACAGTTAAATATCACTTTTAATTCACTGAGAAATTTCAATCTTTCACTGCAATCTATATAATAATATTATTTATTTATTTATTTACATGTACACTGTATTTATTTATTTTTTTGACTGATGGTTCAGTTCTCACTTACTAATTGGATACGATATGTGATTTACAAAATCAATCTACGCTCGACATCGATAGGTCCTATCGGTAATTTGTTCTCTATCAGCTTTTACACATATTTCGGTTTATGGATTTCTGATGATGCACTGATGAGACATGGGTTAATGAAATGTGCAAATGCAGAACCAAAATCCACAGTAACCTCGGTATTTTGTTATTTGAAAATCTTTCAAATTTTCATGGATAAGCAATCTCAGAATTTCGAGAATTTCAGGTCATTTGAACATTAATGATAATTAATCTTAAAAATGAACAAAAAATTCTGGAAGAAAAAGTATCTTTTAATTTTGTAAGAAAATTTGATTTCTTTCTACGAATGGCTACAACATGTTAAAAGAAAGTCCAAATATTTATTGTTCAATTATATAAGTTTTAATTAATGGTTGAGTTTGATTATTCTTCCGTATTGCGACAGTTTTCGACCAGCAGACTAGGCTACTTGAGCTAGCCGGCAGTTTAGTGGCGAGCACCCATTGACCCATCGTTCAAAATTACGTATAGTTTTTCTATCCCTTCAAGATTGTGGTCATGGAGTTAGTAGTCTACCTGTATTGAGTTTTATTCGTATGTTTATATATTATACTATAGGGAAAACAGGACAGATAAAGGGGAGGTTGGGTACCCATTAACCGGTTTAACCCTACCACTGGCTTCTGCCACTGCCGGTACCGGTGTCCGAGTTCCTATCGTTGTCTACGTTTGTCTTTTGCCTTATTCGTGTTATACATGTGTAGTTCCATTGCAGATTGTGGCATGCAATTATATTTTTCAGTCATTGTAGGTGTTTCCTGTTATCTATTTTTTACATTGAGTGTTCGTATGATTTTTGCAAGTATTGAAATAAACACTCCAAAGAATTTCAGTTGATCAAAATTTGAAAAATGGATTATTTTAACTAAAGAACAAATTAAAAGCCAAATATTGTGAAAGCATTTATGGCAAGATAATTACATTGCTTGCATATTCAATAAATACTGTCAATTGGATAGGTGAACAATGATCGCGTGATATATCCTTTAATAAACTTAATTGAAAACTATATAACCCAAGAGGTTTGCAGCAATTACATACATTTAAACAATGATAACAAATATGGACTAAAATAAAATCAAGACAGTATTATTTTGATACTAAAACAGTATAAGGGTCATGTTTCCTCAGTACTAATGACTGTTGTATATAAGATACCAATGCTTTATTATCATCAGGTGTTGACGGTTAAAGAATTAGAACAAGTTTCTCTAATTGGCTTAGTAAATTAAAATGTTTTATTTTACACTGATAGTAATCTAAAAATTGCTTTCGACATGAAGAATTAATTTCACAGTTGCAAAAGAAGTAGAACTCATCCTCTATGACGTTGCCAGTTTTACAGACTATTTGACATCTTGAAATGTTTTTATACCTTCCTTCTTTAATTATTAAAATATAGTCACTAACTCTGAATTTGGTAATAAGTTTTCGAATCTCTTTTTGGGATGTGAAAGGTAAATTTCGGTCATGTTTTTCCTAATTATGAAAAATTTATAATGACAGTTTTTATTTTCCTCTTTCAGACTATTTATGTTTTCATTAATTAATGAATGATAATAATTTGTGACAGCATTTTTTATATGACATTTCAAATTTTTGGTTTGTTTTTCTGTTTTGCATTCACTTAGATCTTTTAATTCAAACATTATTTCTTCTGTAATGCTAGATGCATGTGTGAACCAAGAGTTAATACCATTAGAGTGTAAATCTTTTGCCAGCTGATAAGCTTCTTTGATCGATCGTAAACAGGAACATTACCAAACTCTGAAGTGTATGTTTTTATAGCAAATAATATTTTTCTAGCCTTATTTGCAAGGCCAACAAATCAATTTTACAAAGCTGCCGTTATTGTTTATTATACTTCCTAAATATTTAAATTCCTTTACATCTTCT
The DNA here is from genome assembly GCA_002080025.1 of Modiolus philippinarum. NCBI lineage: Eukaryota > Metazoa > Mollusca > Bivalvia > Mytilida > Modiolidae > Modiolus > Modiolus philippinarum. The sequence goes on along the minus strand of MJUU01029284.1, from coordinate 78,468 downwards.
AAATTTTGCCCTTTGAATTACATTAAGGTCTTACGATTAATTTTATTACAGGGATTATTCTGAATAACCATAGTTTTTGTTTTCTTTATATTGACTGAAAGCTGTCATTTATCACAAAAAGAAGAAAGATTATTCAGACTATTCTGAAGACCAGATTCCGTGTCAGGTAAAATTATAAGGTCGTCCGCAAAAAGCATGCTTCTCAATTTTGTATCAAAAAGATTTACTGGTGAACATTGTTCTTGAACAAAAATTTCACTAATAACATTAATAAAAAATATTAAATGATGTAGGACTAATACTATCCCAGTTTCTTACACCCTTGCCTGTTTTAAAATATCTTGAAACATATTGTTAATGTCAATGTGAAGTTGCAATTTCTTTGAAACACATTTGACCACATGAACACATGGCGGATGAATCTAAAAATCTTCTCTTCTTTAAATCATTTTTTTTTTGCTTTTAAAATGCTATTATGTTATTATAAGAATTTCATGCATTATTTAAAATTTCATACGGATTATGAAAGTTTTGATAGAAGCACATTTTCAACTTCAAGATAATGCAGTCAACTCTTAATACAGGACAATAAATACCATGGTAATTACACTACATTTAAGCACGCGTAGCCGAGCCTGTGAACGGATATTTGATCGTCAAATCAAGATTGACGCCCTCGGGTATTCAAATAATGTACTGTTATTGCGATTGCAATGCAATTAAAACCATTAATCGATTTCCTGTTCTATTTTTAACTTGTGTATTTGTAACCATACAAGGAACCAGACTAAACAGGGAACCTACCATGTCCCAGGTGTGTAGATGGTGGAATTGACAGTCAGATCTGACCAATCAAAGCTTTCGTTATATAAATGTTGCATTACAATTGGAAATGTACATTCTATTTATAATACGTGCAGTGCATAACAAAATGTAAACTCATTATTTTCCAAAATGAGTACAAATATGTTCTTTCCTAACAGCTGTTTTTTTTAGATCCATCAACTACATTGACTACCTTCATCTCTTTTTAATGTTGATAAGAAACATATAAATATAGAAATATGAAATGAAATAAACATGTCTTTTTGTGTCTATAATTGTTGATCTACGACACTTTTGTCTGTGTCCATATATGGAAATAGTTGTGGAGAAAAGGTAACAAAACTGAAGATGTATCATCACTCGATTCATTAACAACTTAAAGACTTGCTAATGCTCTTTTTAATGATTCATATTACAAATATAAATCTTCAAAAACAAAGTGAGAGAGAATTGACCAAATATGGAGAACTCAAATATTTCCATATCGATAAATGTTTGTTTATGATCGTTCATTTTTCAGCATATGGCAGCCGTCTAAAGTAAAAGACAACACGAAAAGACGAGGCGAAAGATTTAGTTTTTATCTTGTATAAGTTACATGTATGTATCGGAGTCGGTAGAACATAGAATATAACTAAATTAAAGTGCTCCAATGCGTCATATATAATAGAAAAAAGATAAAATACATTTTTAATTAACTTTAGTTTATTTGGCCTAATATGTTTAAAACAGTCAATTCAATATGAATTACAAAGTATGCAAATATGACTTTACCAGGCCAATACGATTTTTTTTCATATTGGATTAATCCAATATGGGTTTTTTTCTGATCCGTCTTGATTTATCCTCTCTCTATATGAAAATATAAAAATAAGCCAGTAGTTTGTAAATTGTCGTCTGCTGTCGTGCTTTAACAGGACACAATGCCTATCAAAACAAAATATTATACATCGGCGGAGGTTAATATAAAATTTTAGGTCTATTAAAACTCATATCGACCGATTCAAAAGACCTATAATTGCTTTATTACATAATAATCAGCTTACTTGGTAATTGTAAGGGTTTTTCAACAATTTTCTTTCAGGATAACACATCTTAAAAAATTGTCAACGGTAGTTGTACATTTGTATTTACTTTTCGGTGTGCTCTCCGATCTCTTCATACATAGATGAATGCATCAGGCAGCTATCGGTACATTATTTTATGTTCATGACATTTTTCATTGATTTTATATAACATGTAAGAACATTACTCGATTCTGCAACATATGTACACGTCTTTTTTCAAAGTTTAAAATTTTTCATGACATATTATCATGAGAATTTGAAATTGCGTCCCTAAAGTCTTTTAGGGAATTCATACCTGAGAAATGAAAGTGAAAGTGAAAGCTAGTCAATTCGATTTTTAATTGAATATCATGTGACAGATATTCATCCAATAGATAAACACTATAATTATAATCATTATGTAATAAAACGAAATATTGAAAAGCAATTGATACAATTGGAAATGAAGTTAATGAATACGGGTACATGTATCACTGTGTAATGTTTTTTCACACTGGCATAATTGTAGATCCTCGGCAAGTCACATTGACCTAAGGCGCTTGCCTACCTCGGATGTATAATAATTCTAATGTGAAAACATAACGCAATAATACAATAAACATAAGAGTGAAAGGTTCCTTGATCAATAGTTAATGCAATATAGCTAACACTATACATGTATATAAAGGTTTGATATAGAGCATATAACCTTTCTTTAAAAAAGATGAATCTTTGGCATATAATTATGGAGATATTTGCAAACAATGTTAAGAATAGCCTACAATAAAGGTTTATGTTCATCACTTAATCGATTCAGGTTTTGGGAAGGAACTCTAAAATGTCACTGACTAATTAAAAGTCTAAAACTTGTATTTGTCAAAATGGATTTAAAAAAAGACATTCATTTTTTAATACGGTACTTCTGAGTCGTTATCACACCGGAATGAATTTCTGATAATATACGAAAAAAAATAAATACATCAATACATTTAGAGGGAATCACTAATTAATGAACACTGTTTGGCTAAGGGTGGTTTATATTCAATCTGTTTTAGAGCTCAGTTAATTTGTTTTTCTTCAATTGAAATTAAGTTAAGGACTTGTTATGGAGGAACAATTATAAGTGTTTACTTCAATTTCATAGATATTTTGTTTTTTATGTGGTACATATTTTACGAAAGGATATGGAGTAAATGAACATGAGACCATAACACATATGTTTACTCCAACTGCAATAATTTTAATGAGCTGTATGGCCATTTCGGAAATTCATTCCTCATCAGCAGCACTAGAACGCAAACAAAGGATATAATCATTTCAATAGATAACGAATCCAGTCACTCCGTCTAACTGGTATTTGAGGCGATCGTTTCAATAACACGAAAGTTCCTATCTCGTAAGTCTCGTATTGGAATATTCTTGCATCTAACATGTACTATTTACCAGTAGATGCTCCATACTGATGTTTTTATCACTGTTAAATATTTGCTTATCCAAAATTTGTTTAATTATAAGGTAGGTAGTAAAAAGTATACCACCCTTCAAGAATTTTTTAGGTCCAGTCGGATTAGTATTTTTCATAAATTTCTCAATAACTTTGATATTTTTTTTATTATTTATTACAGGGCCAATGTCTCCGCTGGTGGACTTTATGTCCTCGAGGGTAATCACCAACTCAGAAGTTAGTTTTTTGGTGCTGACCCTAGAACTGATTTTATTTGGAAACTTGCAATATCAAAATTATGAAAATTTAGCTAAAAGTAAAGAGTATCACCTACATGCATCCATTGTAGCTTTGTCCTAAGCTTATTTTGCTTTTTTATTTAGATCCGTTTTGATTATCTGTCTCTATCAGATTTTACATTGTTTTTTGTGATATTTTGTTACCACTGGGTTGATTTCAAGGCTAGTGGACTATCATTCCCCCGAGGATATTAAACAGAGCAATAGTCAGAAATTCGGTGCTGATCCGAAAGACGATTTTATCTGGAAATTTGCAATATCTAATTTTTGTAAATTTTGTTGAAAACTAAGGGGTATCTTCCTCATGTAAAGATCTGTACTTAGCTGTTTTTGGCATTCCATATAGATGATATTTGGTTATTTGTTCTTTATCAGATTTTTAGCATCTTTGAGTTGATGGTCTTCCAAATGTTTAGATTTTATCTGCCCTGAAGAGACATAAGTTGTCGAACTGGCCATATGTAGGAACTAAATTTACAGAAACTTTGGTAGTTTGTTTTATTGTCATTATCATTATTATGATTATTAAATTACACATCTTTTAAAAGCAAACCTCAAAATCACAAGAGACATTATTTACCCAGTTGTTTCTATAAATACATTGAGGTATATCAAGGCTACTAGCGATACCAAATTTCTCCGAAAATATTGTCGATTTGTTTAGAGTTTACATGTTCAATCACTGTAGCTTATATGTACAATCACTGTGGCCTATCATCTCTGCGTTTTGAGTTCGCGCCCAACTTTGTAAGTCACAAAGAGCGTGCATTCGACAAGCAATCGGCAGGTATGTTATCTGCCCAAGGTCAGTGGTTTTTTGCGGGTACTCTTGCTCCACCACTAAAGTGACTACCACAATATAGTTAAATTACGAATGAAAGTAGCGTTGAAACCTTAATGCAAACAATCAGTGCAAGATGATCCATAAAAGATCGTAAAAGCGTGGATTATTTTATGGAAATCCATGTTCGTGAAAAACGTCATAAAATATCTGATCGACAATCACAAGTACATCCGAATAGCTCAAATTCTCCTCACACAATCAGATCTTCATAATTTTGGAAGATATAAGTACTCACATTCATTGTAAATAAAAAAAAACAGGATATTTGAGGCGTGCAATATAATGTCGTTGGTATTTTTCTCTCGTTTCGGTTCAAGAAACTTAAAGACGTTTATAAGGAATTTTTGGTAGTATATTTGATGCGCTTTTCAGCGCAATAGGTTGACGTGTATGTTAGTTGAGCTTAATGTGCAAGACAGTACCGAGAGCTTTGACCTCGGGTTAAATTTCAAATAGAAAACACACTTGACATGTCTTCAAAAAATGGAAACTCAATTAATACAAAAATATATGTTGTGCAATGGCCATAAATTAATGTAAATAAACAAAGTAAAAATGGTAAGGTAGGCCACAATTAAAAGGTAAAATTAAACAAAAATAAACAAACTAAAAAACAGCTAAAATATCCAAAACGGGTTAAAAGGAAAGTGTGTCCAACGTTTCGGCCAGTACGGCCTTCTTCTAGGGAGAACCGGTACAGAAAAATGGAAAAGGGTGTAGAGGATACAAGAGAAGACTGCCGACTTACGTGTACCTGTAAAAATCATGTTTACTCTTGAACTTAATCCAAAAAGAAAACAAAACATTTGTATACTTTACTGTGTAATAGTGTAATTTCAAAAAAAAAACAAAAACAAAAACAAAATCAAAAAAAAAAAAAAAAAAATAAATAAATAAAAAAATAAAATAAAATAAAATAAAATCATAAAATGGACTGTTTCTTAACATTCATGTCTTTGACAGTCGAACAGTCCCTAGAAAATGGATAATTTTTTGTTCAAGGAACTGACGTTTTTTCTCACCCGCACTTGTTTGTAAAAGGACAGTTACATTCATGTCACGTATGTTGTGGTTGGGTCCCCGAAAGTGTTCACCTTCGGGGCAATCTTTTCCATTGGTGACGCTCTGTTTGTGTTCGACAAAGCGATCACCCAATCTGCGACAAGTCTCGCCCAACATATATTACAAAATTCGAAACACCTGCGCGTTTCTATAATCGGCCTAAACAAACAACGTGCACGAACCAGGTTTTATCTGTCAATCAAACGCGCGTCCGTCGTATGCAATTTACACGTTCTGAACAAATCGATTAAACAGGGCGTGATCTGTACGTCAATCAAACTACAAACATATGCAAGTCCAAAATGTAATAACAAATAAGAATCTTTGCATATTTTAGAAAAATTGGCCTGCAATGTATGAAATTTTCATCTATGGCTATATGCAATTTGTTTTTGTTTTTTGTTTTGTTTTTGTTTTGTTTTTGTTACTTTTTGTTTGGGGGGGGGGGGCAAAATTGAAATGGTTTTTATTCGTTATGATTTTGATACACAAATTCATATCAATTATCTAAGAATTCTGATACGAACATTCGGATTATTTTAGGTAGATACAATCCATTTATTGTTTCAAAATAAAAACATATCCGTCCTACTCGATTTACACAATCCATAGAATACTGAGACATTATATATACATATATCAGAAATGAGATGTGTTTCTCCCACACCAAAACATCACAAAAATAACAAAATAAAGGGATTATTTTTGTGTTAGTTTTAGGAAAACGACTATCAATACAATGTGAAAAGATCTGACAATTCAGTTCAATTTATTAATTTACTTTTAAATTGCGTAACGGAATTTCAGTATTTTCTATTTTTTTGTGAATTTAATGTCTTAGTGTCCAGTCAATCAAAAGTACATTGTACAACATTTAACCACCTGCAACACAGGACCCAAAAATGATTCTCTAATTTGTGGGTGTACATGTACTTCAAACGACCAAAGACATTTTTAAATGTCTCTGAAACGGCGGATGTTTATATATTTTTTTTATTTTATTTTTGTTCTATTTTATTTTATTTATTTATTTATTT